>JAJONT010028567.1:0-15418 GCA_029582345.1 Solanum oplocense x Solanum tuberosum | reverse complement strand
ATGAAGTAGATGAATATGGGTTAACTCGAGTATACTTCAACAAGTTATGCAGTAAAGATGACCCTTTTGTGTTGGCATCACAAGTTTATCAAGTGTTTAATGTCACGGATCCAATTGAGAAAGATGTTTATTATGCAAGGAATAAGGTTCCTATTGATTTATATGATCTAGAGGAAGATAATTGTCCTAATATAGGCGACACATTTTGGAGGGAGCCTAATGATGAAATTGGCTCCACAACTAGATTAGATGAGGGTGACTTTAGATGGTCAAGAGAGGATGTGGCCGTTGATATTGTTGATATTCCATGTAATGCACAACATTCAGAAGATACAATTGTAGAAACGTCAGAAGAGGAGGAGGATGTTGATGAAACAGATTGGGATTGGATGGAGGAAGATGATTAGACAAGAAAGATTTGAAGTTTAGTTTAAATATATGCTCATTGTTATTTTCATTTTTATTTTGTGGTTATTACTTTTATTAATACTTTCGGTTAATTTATGGACAAAGTGGTTAAATGATTAGGTGATCCTCTTTTTTCCATTTCTATTGTGCTATTTTATTATTTTTGTTATGTGTAACGAGAGTGAGGCTGGTTTTATTCATGAGGTTTGTTAAGTGCAAAAGTGTTGAATGCTTTCTTCTAACCAATTTTATATTTAATTTTCTGAAATTGCAGAGACTTGAACAATCATGAATCAAGAAACGTGTGTGACAAAACGCTAGAAAGTTAAGATTTTAAACTATGTTTCAGCTGGATCACTTGCTTCTTTGCGAAATAAAAAGGTATCAAAACACAAGCACAAACATAACTCTAAGTGTATTTGAGCCGTTCAAGTTATGAAGTCAAATGAAAAGTATCACAAGAACAAATTGAACTCGAACTACAGTCTAAATGAATCTCAAGTGTCGGAACAAGTGCAATATGTGTCTTTGAATTCTACATTTCCTACAGTACAAACAGTACATGAGAAAGTGCAACAACTGTCGCCAAATTCTACCACTCCCGTATCACAAGTAGCACATGAACAAGTGCAACAACAGTCACAACTTTCTAGTACTCCTACATCCCAACCAGTTCAGGAACAAATGCAGCAACGTCCACAAAATTCTACCAATCTTGAAGGAAATAACCAATCTGAGGAACAAGGCAAGCATATATAGATTTAAGTTCATATTATTCCAAAAGTTGTCTGAATAACTATAAATCTCATTTCATATTATTGTAGACCCTACCCTAAACAAGAAAAAAAGAGGTGGCACACAAATGCAGGTTGTACATGGACGGAGTAAGCATAAATTGATCCTGCCAAATTAGTTGAACCTGCCCATTGGTCCTACTAAAGAAGTGGAAAGTGAATTGGGCAGCTTCCTTGGCACATCGGCAAGAAACGGAACCGTTTGTCCTCTTAATGTATTTAATTGGAAGATGTTGAAGACATATGATGATATGTGGAACTATAGCAAGGTTTGATGTTCTCACTGTTTCATTATTTGGTTGAAAATATTTCATTTTTCTTGTGCTGATCTAATTGGATTAAATTGTAGGAAAAATATGACTTTCCTGAATTTGGAAAAGATTGGGCTGTGGGAACAATTAAACTTGCTTGGAGAGGGTATAAGTGTAGGTTGAAGAAAATGCACTTTTATACCTATGCCGATGATGCAACTCGAATGGCAAAAAGGCCTAAATTTGTTTCAGAATCTGCATTTATGGAAATACTTGAATATTAGAATTTTGATGAAGCTAAGGTGATAAATAAACTTTGAATAGCTCATAAGTATTTTTTTTTCTCCATTACTTCTAGTATGTGCTTGAATCGCGACTTTATTTATTTGCAGGAGACGTCTCACACCAATAAAGAGAATCAAAAAAAGTTTAGGTATCCACACACTGTTGGCAAGACAAGTTTTGCTATAATTTGTGAGGTTTGATGTTTTCTCGTATAATTACTATGATCTTGTTCACTTTGTTTAGGAAGATTTTAATGATGACTTGCATGTAACTAGGAAAAAAAGAAGGAAACTCCTGATGCCTTGTCAAGTAAGGACTTATTTGTGGCTACTAGAAAAAGGAAATATGACCGAATATACAAGGACTCATATGAAGATACAATTGCCAAAATAGTATGAAATTTTCTGATTCTAAGTTGATCGATATGAAATTTTTGTCCTTATATATGAATGATTCAATTTAATTGAACTCTCTTCTCTTGAACCTGATATGTAGGCTGAAATGGAGAGGATAGAAACTCAACAAAGTGAAAATGTTACTCAATCTATTGACGCATTTACAACAGTTATGGGGCAAGATCATCCCGGTCGAGTAAGATTATATGGACGTGGAGTAACCAAGACTCTTTGAAAACATAAACAGGGAGATTCTGGTCCCTCTTCACAAACTGTTGATGATGAAATGATGCAGAAAAAAATTGAGGAAATGAAAGAGAGGATGCAACAAAGAATGCAAGAAAAATTCAATGCGCAAAAAGATACAATGGAAAGAGATGTTACAGTGAACATCATTGCACAACTTCAGCATCTAAATCCAAGATTAACACTTGATCCTAATATGCTAAGATTCACTGTTGGTTCGCCCAGAGGTAGGGCTGCTCTTCAACTAATCAATCGTCCATCTGTTGGCTGTAATAATCAAGGTTAGTTTTTCTTATTTCTTCTTCTTATATTCTATCTTTAGCAACTCGATCATGATTATGCACATCACTGTTTATTGCTTGCTAGTTCGAACTAGCAAGATTGGCCGAAATGCCCAAATATTGAGAAGACGTGATCATTTAATTGCATATCCACCTTAGTATTTAATTGATTTATTGCTTGAGTATTGACCTGCCAAAGTATTAAATTATTTCATGAGTAGTAAAATGATTTGTTGTCCGAGTATTGACCTGCCTATTGAATTGTTGAGTAAGTATTGACCTGCCTAACTATTAAATTGTTGCCTGAGTATTTAATTGTTTCCTGAGTAGTAAACTAATTTATTGCCCGAGTATTGACCTGCCTGAGTATTAAATTGTTGCGCAAGCATTGACCTGCCTGACTATTAAACTATTACCTGAGTATTGAATTGCTGCCTTAGTAGTAAACTGATTTGTTGCCCGAGTATTGACATGCCTGAGTATTGAATTGATGTGCAAGTATTGACCTGCCTTACTATTAAACTGTTGCATGAGTATTGAATTGTTTCCTAAGTAGTAAACTGATTTTTTTGCCCGAGTATTGACCTGCCTTACTATTAAACTGTTGCCTGAGTATTGAATTGTTTCTTGAGTAGTAAACTGATTTGTTGCCCGAGTATTGACCTGCCTGAGTATTGAATTGTTGCGCAAGTATTGACCTGCCTGACTATTAAATTGTTGTCTGAGTATTGAATTGTTGGAGTATTGAACTATTGCCTAAGCACCTGGCATAGCTCTTGTTGTACATTTACCTCTTGTTATACATTCTGAGAAGGGCCTGCATTTTGGTTTGGATACATCAGGGGTTGTGATACATCAGTTTCCACAAGAATTCTAGCATAGGATATTCTATCCATCGAAGCAGTAAAACTATCAGTGTATAAAGGTCGGCCAATGGCACTAGCAACCTTACACATTGCTTCTCACGACCAATATCCCACTGGCAGACCTGGGAAGGTAACTCACAGGGGTATAGTCGTGCTACATTCAGGGTTAAATTTAAAATTTATAACCAACATTGTGGCATAAGTAGGTGTTTGGATATACAAGCTAACATTCAACTTGTTTCTTCTACCATCTTATCCTAGTTTATATTGCCTCTTAAAAGAGTTCCTTCATTTATTGAGTAACATGGTTTTGGCTGAAAAAGTTTTCTGCAATGCTTCCTTTCTGAATTATCTGCAATGCTTAAGTAATTGATAGATAAGTTAGTTAGAATTATCTGCAATGCTTCTTTTCTAAATAAAGTTTTGGACAAATCCCTCGTGTTACAGAAGCATGGTTTTGGATGAAAAACTATGGAGAATTAATGGACATCATGAAATCTTTTATTATTTGGAAGGGTGATTTTTAAATAGATAAAACGCATAGATAATTTGTTTTAAGAAATTTCTTTATCCTCTCGTTAAATCACTTATTATCAAACGGATATAACTTTATGCAAATTCTTTTTTGTAGGTATCGAAAATGAAGAAAGGGGAGAAGATCATAGCAATGAAGATGATCTTGACCTTACTTGAGAAGATTTTTGAATTTCTGATATTAGATAGTTCAAATATTCATTGTGCTATCAAACATTTAAAAACTTATATCGTAACTCATTAGTACTGATGAAATACCTAACGAATCATTTGGGTTTGAACATATGTTTTGCTTTTAGGGATATATTATGATCTCTTGTTAGATTTTTTGAATTGTGAATGTTTATAAAACTTTTTGGAAGCACGACTAATTATATATGTATATTGTATTATAATTTATTATATATATATTGATAGTGTCTTACAACTAAGATTTCTATTTCATATAGATCATTGCAATATGTTAATTAATTAGAACTGTACGTACGTTGAATAGATAAAATAAGAAATTGCAATAGAATAGGAAACCGTTGCAATAGGTTAAACAACCGTTGTAATAGAACTGGAAATTGTTGATTTATTATAAAAATAACCGTTGTTATAAAGAAAATAACTGTTGCAATATATATTCTACGGCAACGCTTATAAACCGTTTGCATTTACCAACTATTTCGGTCGCATCAGAAGGATGGCATAACCATTGCTATATGAGTGTCTATGGCAACGCAAAGTTACAACCGTTGCAATAACCGTAGTCATAGATCTATGACCACGCGAGCTGATGTAACGCATGGAAACCCGTTGCGCTAGATCTATGGCAATGGTTTGTCTATCTATAGCAACGGTTTTCTCCACGTTGCCATATGCCTATTTTCCAGTAGTGACATGAAATACCGAATGAACTTCCGATAGGTTAGGAGGTAAAGTCAATCTATAAGCCACTGGACCTACACATTCAAAAACCTCAAAGAGACCAATGTATCACGGACTTAGGTTACCTTTCTTGCCAAATCTCATCATCCCTTTCATGGGTGATATCTTAAGAAGAACATTCTCACCAGTATGAAATGACATGTTTCTTATCTTATGGTTTGCATACTTCTTATGTCTACTTTGGGCTACTATATAAAAGCTTAGTTTGAATACTCATCACATTATCTTGAGCATCCTTCACTAAATCGACCCCGAATGGTTTCACATCTCCAGCCTCGAACCATCATATGGGTGATCTATATCCCCTCCCATATAATGCCTCAAACAGTGCCATATTAATGCTGGAGTGATAACTATTATTATAAGAGAACTCACACAAAGGGAAGAACTTATCCCAATGCCCTCCAAAATCAATCACACGTGCCCTCAACATGTCTTCTAACACTTGAATGGTCCTCTGTGACTATCCCTCCGTCTGTGGATGGAAAGCAATATTAAAAGTGAGTTGTCTGCCCAATTCATCCTGTAATTTCCTCCAAAACTTGGAGGTGAACTGCGTACCACGGTCTGAGATGATAAAAAGATTCACCCCACGCAACCTCACTATCTCTTTCACATAAACCTTAGTCAATTGTTCAGCATTATAATCTATTCTTACCATAATAAAATGGGTTGACTTAGTCAATCTATCAACCACTACCCAAATAGAATCAAACTTCCCCAAATTCTTGGGAAGACCAACCACAAAATCCATGGCTATCCTCTCCCACTTCCATTCCAGAATTGGAATTCTTTGAAGCAAACCTACAGGCCTTTGGTGCTCATATTTTACTGGTTGGCAATTTTGACACTTAGCCACAAACTCCGCTATATATTTCTTCATGTCCGGCCACCAATAAATTTTCTTCAAATCTCGGTACATCTTGGTCACACCTGTATGAATGGAATATCGCGAACCATGAGATTCTATCAACAATTTCTAAATCAAGTCATCAACTCGAGGAACACAAATTCTTCCTTTAAAACTGAGCACACCTTCCGCATCCATAAACGTGTCTCTTACTTCGATGCTAGCTAACACCCCACCTTTTTCTGAGATGCCCAATTGCATGAATTTAGATTCCAAGGTCTGAATTTCCTTAGCCAAAGGTTGTCTAGTTACACTCAAGCAAGCTAAACTATCTATACTTACCGCCTTTCGACTCAAAGCGTCTGCCACGACATTAGCCTTACCTGAATGGTATTGAATGGTGACATCATAATCTCTAAGTAACTTCATCCACCTTCGTTGTCTCAAGTTCAGATCCTTTTGAGTGAACACATGTTGCAAACTACGATGATCAGTAAACACCTCGCACTTAACACCATAGAGGTAATGCCGCTAGATCTTTAGGGCGAACACTACCGCTGCCAACTCCAAATCATGTGTTGGGTAATTCCTCTCATGCACCTTCAATTGACGTGAGGCATAAGCTATAACATTCTTATCCTGCATCAGCACGGCACCCAAACCAGAATGTGAAGCATCAGAATAAATAATAAAATCCTTACCTTCTACCGGTAATGCTAGAATGGGTGAGGTGGTCAAGCGAGTCTTGAGCTTTTGGAAGCTCTCCTCACATTTTTCAGTCCATTTAAATGGTATCTCCTTTTGGGTCAAATTAGTCAAGTAAGTGGCAATAGAAGTAAAGTTCTTCACAAATCAACGATAATAGCTAGCGAGCCCCACAAAACTCCTAACTTCTATTACATAGCTAGGCCGAACCCAATTCTTAACCGCCTCAATCTTTTGGGGATCTACCATTACCCCTTCTTTTGAAACTACATGTCCCAAAAATGCAACCAAAGTCAACCAAAATTCATACTTAGAAAATTTCGCATACGACCTTTGTTTCCTAAGAACACCCAAAACAATATGAAGATGGTCGGCATGCTCTTCCTAACTTTTCGAAAAGACCAAAATATCATAAATAAAGACTATGACGAATGAATCAAGAAATGGCTTGAACACCCCATTCATTAAAATCATAAAAGTTGCGGGTGCATTAGTCAACCCAAATGACATAACTAAAACTCGTAGTGCCCATAGCGGGTTCTAAACGCCGTATTGGACACATCCTCAAGCCTAATCTTTAACTGATGGTAGTCATACGTTAGATCAATCTTAGAGAAACCTGATGCACCTTGCAATTGGTCAAAAAGATCATATATTCGAGGCAATGGGTACTTGTTTTGAATAGTGATCCTATTCAATTGTCGGTAATCAATACACATCCTCATACTACGAGTACCAGGATGAATAAATCCCTTATCAAGAAGTTCTTGGATTTGAGCCTTAAGCTCTCTTAATTCTGTCGGGGCCATGCGATATGGAGGGATGGAAATGGGACGAGTACCAGGTTCTAAATCAATGCAGAAATCTATATCCCTATTCGGAGGCATACCAGGAAAATCATTAGGAAACACTTCTCTAAATTCTAACACCAGATGAATAGACTCAATAGATGAGACTCAACCTCAACACCCGAATATGAGCCAAATACGCCAAACAACCCTGCCCTACGAGTTTCCTAACCCGAATGGAAGATATGATCTTAGGTTGCTTAGGCTTGTACAGCCCTTCCCAGAATTTCTAGAGTTACAGACTTAGTATTACAATTAAGCACAACATAATAGGGGGACAACCAAGTCGTGCCTAAGATTATGTCAAAGTCAGTCAAATACAAAATCACCAAATCAGCCCAAGTATGAAAACCCATAAACAAAATAGGACACGCACAATAGACATGGGTGACTATGACCGACTTTCCAACTGGGGTAGAAATTTGGATGTGGCCATCAAGTATATCACAAATCATAGCAAATGCTGTGACAAGTTGCACGGACACATAAGAATAAATAAAACCCGGATTAAATAACACATTAACCATCCGGTCACAAACAAAAATAGTACTTGTGATCACTGCGTCAGACGTATTTGCCTCATTCTTGCCTGGAAAAGCATAACACTAAGCCCTATCGTCATATGGGCGACTTCCCTGCCTGGCTGCACTGCACCTCTGCCCGCATTACCATTTCCACTACCTCCACGACCTCGCTAATTTAACCTTGTGGACAGCCTCGACCATTATTACAATTTCCCGCGGGTACCACTGCTCTAGTCTGCTACTGCGCTGAATCCATCATACGTGGGTGGGGACAATCTCTCTTCATATGCCTAGGCTCTCCACAATTATAGCAAGTACGATCAAAAGATGGCATGCTGCTCGTCGAAGGCGCGACTCCCTTGCTATCCTGAATCAAATTATGAGGTGGAGTTCTAGAGTAATTACCTGTAAAGGCATCGCAAACTGGATTGACCTGGTTGCAAGTGTTTCCCTCCCTGAACCCTTGGAGTAAGAGCCTTGAAAGTTACCCGAGTTTTTGGCCGTTTTAGCTAATGCCTTAGCCTGACCGTCTTGCCTAACCCCCTCCACTTTCTTAACAAAGTCTGTTACCTCATTAAAACTCCTCCCTGCAGAGGTCATATGAACAGATAATACCTGCAACTCAGAATTTAGTCCCTTAATAAATAAACGAATCATCTCTTCCTCAGTAGTCACCAATTGAGTAGCATATCTAGACAAGGCATGGAACTTGGCCTCATAAGCAGCCACAGACATACCACCTTGCTCCAAAGCCATGAACTCATGCTTCTTGCGATCTCTCAAAGTTCGAGACACATATTTCTCTAAAACCAGAGCATGAAATTGGGTCAAAGTAAGTGGAGGTAAAATCGAAGATCTGCATTCCACATAAGCTCTCCACCACTGCTTAGCCTCATCTTGAAGTTGAAAAGTCACAAACTCAACCCCATGCTGATGGACAATTTCCAACTTATGAAGCCTCTCATAGCAATCTAGGATTAACTCATATGCATCCTCAGTCTCAGAACCATAGAACACAGGCAGTTTCAACTTCAAGAACTTGGTCAACATCTCATGTTCATTACCAGTCATAATAGGACCCAATAAAAGATGGAAGAAAGCATCATTACCTACATTCCCTCCCACCTTGGGGACAAATATAGAAATAGGAGGATTGGCGGGAGCTTGAGTTACTTGAATAGAGGGAAGCACTCCAGGACCAACCAACCATTTCAGGAATGACATGATCTGCTGAGCTAACACCTGGTCTATGGAAGGAATACCTCTTGTCTCAGCCTGCAACTCTTCCTCTTGTCCTACATTCTCCTCATTCTCAACCTCGGTATTCTCCTCTACCTCTTCATGGTGCGCAGGATGGGCCTTATTTCTGGGAGTATTTTCAACCGGTGCTCCATCCCTAGTAGGCGCCACCTTCCTCGGCCTCTACCCTTAGCTCTTCCTCTACCCCTGCCTCGACTGCGACCTCTCACTGCAGATTCCTCAGCTGGAGCATTGACGAGAACTACGGGTCTGACGCCGTTGAATCTAGTGTTAACCATCTGTGGATAGAAAGTGAATGAGATTATATACCAATTTGAATCGGCAGATACCAATTGGAATCAAGTTATAGCATGAAAGGAGATAAGAGAAAATAGAGAGATTTCCTAAAGTCTTATAGCCTCTCGAAGAAAAGTATAGACGTCTCCGTACCCTTTCGCAAGACTCTACTAGACTAGTTTTGGTACATCGAGATCAATGAACCTAGGCTCTGATACCAATTTTGTCACGACCCAGACCATCGTGATTGGCACCCACACTAACTCTCCAGTGGGAGAACCATTTATACTAATTATCTAACCAATTAAATCCAAATACTATGGCATTAAAGTTATGGAACCAAGTTAAATGCTAAGGAATGAAATAGGGAGTTCCCATAAACTCCAAACCAATAGTCTAACAACTAGATAAATTCAGAAAATATGCCTAGAACCTAAAAGTCAATGTACCAAAACTCTAACAATGAACCAAAAGTCTAAAGAAAATGGGTGCAACCCAATTAAACATAAGAATATCTAATGAACTAGTCTAAGTCCGAATAAGATGGACTAAACAGAAAACAGAACTCATGGCAGCCCGGAAGAACTGGGTCACCCTTGAATTCGAACGATCACTAAGCATCTAAGCGAGGTCTATCAATAGCTGCTTGAAGATGCCCTATACTCAACAAAGAAAGAGCTAGTGCAGTATCAGTACACAACCACAGTGTACTGGTAGGATCACACGACTATCCCACTAAGTGCAACATACATAAGTCATTACATCATAACAATAACATGTATACACCAAACATATACAATATCATCATTATTTACGAAGCAACGTACAATATCACATTTCTCAAGATTTACAATTACATCAAATCATTGGTCCTCTCATGAACCCAAACTCAAACAGTTAGCACACCGGAACGTGGTACCCGATCCAATGTTTATGCCGAAACGTGGCAACCGATCCCATATTTATGCCAGAACGTGGCAACTGATCCAAGTTAGTGTGTCGGAACGCAACACCCAAACCATTCAACAAGCCACAATCACAATCACAGGTACATTTTCATAATCATACAATCAAGTCATGATTCATGGCATTCATCATTTATATATCTCATTTACAACTAGTGTGATCAATAATGCAACATTCACATACATACATGTATCATAATGAAGCAAGAACCAACATATATCATACAATCATGAAATCTCAACCATCACCTACCTCGAAACAAGCTTGAATCCCCTAAGATACTTGATTCTTTCCTTTCCAGATTCGTTCCGTTTGTTCTTGGTCTGCCAACTATTAATTTAACATGGGAATCAATAACCAATAACTAATTACTCGAATTACTAACAATACTATCAACCCTAGATTATACCCATGATCCCCATACCCAGATTAGGGATTTCTTCACTATAATTTCCAAATCAAAACATTTCCCCATCGATATTTACCCATTAGATTACGTTCTATGGACCGAAAAATGGATTCGGGGAGTTAAAATCTTATCTTTAGCCTCAAGAATTGTGAAAAACTGTCAAGAAAACCCCTGGGTTCGTTCCTTAGCTCTCAAGTTCAAAAATTGCAAAATAAAACATTTTTGTGATTTATTTCCAACTTTAAGTCACGTCTGCCCCGCCATAGCGGCACTCACCCCACTACAACGGCCCCGCCCTCGTAGCAGAAATCTAGCCTCAGCGGCTTGCACAGAAACAATGAGTTATTTTAAGGATTTCAAACCCCCATTTCACAACACACCTTCAACCAACGACACTCAGAAATATCCTGTTCACGCTAAGATCAATTTCGGGAGTTCTACTCGCCTAAATTCAATTATGTAAAGTCGTACGGGTTCCTTAACGTCTTCGCTATCTACTCATATTATCAAATTCATAATTAGATCACCCAATTTTTACTAGATTTTCCTAGACTTTAATGACTCCGATTTAATAAAAAGTTTTCCAGCCCAAAATATTTCCTCGTTGGATTTTCTATAACGATCGAAAATCGATCTTCATAACTGGGCAGGCGACCTTGACGCACTGAGTGGCGTGGGGCGCCAGCCCCTAAACTTCGTAGCATAATTCGGGGCGCACTAACTGGCGCGACGCGCCCGGCCCCAACCCAGAAAACCCAACGAAATTCCTTGCTCGTTTTCTCACCCTAACTAACCTAGGATCGAACGGTGTTTTCCCCAATCACTTGGATTCAATTACTTAACATAAGTAAACTCTACTCAATTCAACCCTCAAAACACTCACTTCCACCTCAAGAAATCATCAAAACCACAACATAATAAGATTTAGGATGAACTTCAAGAACACATCTCAAGAACACATCAAGAACTCTAATCTTTCAACTTCAAGAATGAAATTTCGCTGAAAATACCATGATTGGCGTGTGGGTGAACAAACAAAACACTATGGAATCTTACATACCTCTTAGGGATCAAACCAATGGCAAAAATCCGCGATAAAACGCAAGAACCTCGACGAACGCCTTGATCCTCTCCTCTTTTCTCCTCTTCTTTTCTCTTCTCTCAAAAACCTAACTTACTTTTATGAAGCGTAAACTGAATCCAATCAATTTTTTCCCCAACTGAATTACGAAAATTGAATTTAATTAATTTGGTAGTGAAAAGGGCATAATCTAAAATCCGGTTTTGACTTTCCTTATCTAGACAACCCAACTTTGAATGGACCTATCTCCCTCATACGAACTCGAAACTTAGTAAACTTGGTGGCGTTGGAAAAATAATTCAAATATCTTTCCTACGTATCTGGTAGCACACCTAACTCATCCTGAGCTAGGAGTTATGGTCGTTTGAAGTCGACCCAAAACTCATACTTAGCTTAAATTTGTCAAACTTTCCAAATTTGATTATTTTCAAAAATGGTTTATTTCCAATTCTAAGTCTTTCTAGCTCTTTAAAAGAGCGAGGTGTTATAATATCTCCCCCTTGGGATCATTTGTCCTCGAATGACGGCTGGACTGGGTATGAGACGGGGTTACTCTTATCATCTTTGCCATACTAACTATAATTGTCCGCATTACTATTTGAAACAAACTAAGGGCTCCCATTTAACTATTTCTCATTGGAAACCTCATATTTTTCTTCCTCCTAATTAATAACCTTAGACGGAATAAACACACCATCACTATCACAATAAGATCATTAACCTTCTCTTTTTAACATCACTCCACTACAAAAAGTACCTCTAAAAAGATATCCCCCAAACTCTTTGGAACGCATTACTGTCTTACTCTCAAACACATGACTTTATTTCTCATCTTGTCATCACCCCCTTAGGTCTAAAGATGACACCTAAAGCTATGGACCTATTCCATCAATTCTAAATTGGTCTACATCTTCTTTTACTCTAACACTCGGGAGAAGCTCATCTCATAACTACTGAACTCTCAATAAGCAGGTACTAAGACATATTTATAAGGTGTTTTTCTTAACCTTTTTTTATTATACACCCTCTCAGTGCACCGCTTAATGCTTCTTGTTACTCTTGTGACATAGCCACACTTTACTGCTCTTATCTAAAGGTTTGGGTTTGTCACTTGTACCACTCATATTTATTGCAGTTTATCACCTCAATTCCTTACCTACTCTATGCCAAGTCTTCTAGATCAAATCTTAAAACTAACATCATCATCCTCATGTTTCCATTCTTTTGATCATGACACTCATCTCAAATTCAATCTTAATGTTTATTACTAAACCCAAATATCAATATGATTGCTCGCCTACCATACTATACCTCATTATTTGATCAGTTCTATAACCTTCTGAGCATAATGAACCTCTCAAAGAAATAATAAGCCTAGCTTAGATCTATCACTTTATAAATACTCTGCTCTCTTATTCCACACATGAATTTAATCTCCTTTAATACGATGGAACATTAACATCAACTCAATTTTGGTTAACAAATATATATTCTATCTCATATTGACTAGCAACTCTTACTCCACCCATAAGTAAAAACTCCTCATTAATATCTTACTAGGTACATGACTATAGTAACATAGCTTGTAAAAACACCATCTCCCATAGATTACGAAATCTCTGCATGCTATTCTCTTAACTTAAGGGACACTTTTTACTACTACTACTCATAATCTCGTAGCTCATACTACATTTTTAGGTGAAAATACTGCCCAAGCTCTAAACATACTTTCTCATAAGGATCTCAACTGAAACAAGGCTTAGAGAAGGGAGTACAACTCGATTTTAGCTCAAACGCACGATTCACATGAATATGGGTGCATTCCTCTTAAACTCAACACTTAACTCACTCATAGGCTTCTCTCAAACCCCTTTGGAGTCTCATGACTTCCTCAATATTTTACTAAGAGTAACTCATTGATAAAGAACTGAATTTTCTGTTCAACCAGCTCTAGTATGATGAGTAGTCAAATGAATGAATATGAGAAACGCACGAGTATGAATAAATCTCTATGACTCAGCTTTATTGAACGATTTAGAGTATGAAAGAAGGGAAACTTTTCTTAAATGTATGTAGTCCCTCGTTTATAGAAGTGGGGCCCTCACAACCATAAATAAGACCCTATTGATACAACTTCATAGACACCCTAGGACTCTTGAACTCTAGGCTCTGATACCAAGTTTGTCATGTCCCGAGCCTACATCCTGGACGTGGCCGACACTCGATAACCATTGTTGGTTCCCAAGTGAACCCTCATCTCGGTTGCCTACACGCGAAAGACTAACTCAAACATACAAAGCTTAAAATAGAATAAAAATTCATGAAACTCAATTACAAAAATTAAACTCGAATGAAAAACTCTGAATAAAAATAAATTACTCAACTCGGCCGAAAATAGGCAACTTAAGTCTTTAAAACATTTAATAAAATAAATGAATAAGCTTCTGAAACTACAGTCTATCTATGAAGCCTCTAAATGACAAAGATTGAAGTCGGAAAAAGACCCACGACCTCCTAACAACTGATATAATTGAAAGTAAAAGTGGAACCCTCTGGAAGCAATGAGGCTCACCATAGCTAACTCGAACTCCATGTGGTGTCAACGAAGCTCCTGTTGATGATCCTGAATACATGTATCTGCATTATTTCATGATGCAGACCAAATGCCTCAATACGTGGAATGTACGTGCATGTAAGGGGAATTCTAAAGCATAACATAAGCTTGAACTTGATAAAAAGGAAACATATCTACCTCTTTTCAAACTTACTCTACTCAAGGAATACTCAAGGATACTCAAAACTACTCAAGCTTACTCAACTCAGAAGTACTCAAGGATAAGATACTCAACTCAGTAATAAGGTTCTCAACTCAGTTAAACTCAATAATAAGGTACTTGACTCAATGAAGCACAAATCAACTCAAGATACTCAACTCAAGTTACTCAACTCGAAGGTACTCAACTTAAGATAATCAACTCGAAATACTAAACTCATGACACTCAAGGATAAAGCAATAGTAAAAGATGCAATATATATGGAAAGCTATAAAACTGTAGATAACAACTCAATGTATTGAACAATACAATAATACTCAGTGTGTACATAAAAATACAATCTAACTCTGTGGGAGTTTCTCTAATCGACAACCATCACTATGAGCTATGTGATGCTACAACATCTCGCCTACGCTGCCAGAACTGTCCTATACTTTGCCAAGGTATACAACCTATCAACAAAGAGGATCCACTAGTTTGTGCTAAAAAGCACTAAGGAATCATCTAAAAAGTATGACCCTTTCTACCCACATCGGCTACATGGTTTAAAGAGACTTGAGTTATCTGAACTCGTCCCCATATCGGTGGTCAGTACTACTCCCAAAATATACTCAACTCATATTTTTTTTAAAACATAAATCTTTCTATGGTTTGAGATTATTACTCAAAACCTTTCTCTAAAAAGAGATGTTACTCAGCTGCTCAAAAGTCTTTTGGAAATCTCAGTTTCCT
>JAJONT010028566.1:0-23174 GCA_029582345.1 Solanum oplocense x Solanum tuberosum | reverse complement strand
TTTGTTGACCAAAGTCAACTCTTGATCAAAATTTCACAATTTTTGCAACTTAGGACCTCAAATCTTCGTTTTAACTCCAAATTCGACTCCGTAAATTCTCATAGACCCGTTTCGACATTCTAAAACTGCTGAAATCGACGGAAATCCGATTCGAGTCTCAAAACTCCAAATGACTCGAAATAGCACTTTTAACCAAACTTTAACTCTTAAAAACTCAACTTTCCAAAAACTCAACTTTTCATCAATTTTCCTTCAAACCAACTTCGAAAATACAACAATTAGGACTCGGGGCAACTATCGGGAGGGGTAAAACAGTCATTTTATGAAAATTTCCAAAAATGACCTTTAGAGTCATTACAATAAGATCATAGGGTTCATAGGAAACTTATACGAAGCGAACGTTATCACTGCTGAGTTATATGGCTTCCATAAAGGACTAACTATGGCTCACGACAACAAACTCTTACCCATTACAATTAATATTGATTGTAAGGAAATAATAGGCCTTTTAATTAATGATCATCCTGCTTACTCTAATATTCAGTGTGATTGCAAGGCACTCCCCAGTCCAGCATAGGTTTCGAGAAGAGAACCTCGTGGCAGATGCTCTAGCTAAGGTGGGATCAAAGCTAACGGATGCTAACTCTTTTATTTTTTGGAAAGTTCCGCCATTGTTTGTCTCAGCAGCAGTAGAACCAGACAAAGAAGGGACTTCTAGTGTATAAGACATATTATGCTTGCAATAATTGCAGATGATTATAATTTGTTTTTTATCGATCCCCCGGGTACCTCGAACTTCTCTAGCAGAACCAATGCTCTGCCACTGATTTGTATTGATGCATAAATATATATAATATCTCCTTATTTACCAAAAAAAATATTGTTTATGCAGTTCTCGTAAAGGTTGAACTATATGTGTGTGTATATATATATATATATAAATATATAAGTTATAACAATGTGTTAAAGAATTAACAACGATTAATTACTTATGCCAATGTAAAATGAATTGTGTTGGGATAGTTCGAAATCCCTTAATCTTTAATAAGAAAACAAAAAAATCTTTGTTAGTAGTGTTGCCTCCACAAATTGATCTTGCAATATGTAAATTCAAATAACGAAATTATAATTAATTATCTTTTATTGATCTAGTTTACAAAATATGAACACAATAATGCATAAACTATATATATATATATATATATATATATATATATATATACACACACACACACACACATAATATACATATATTATACATACCACCTATATATAACTGGGTGTATATTTTGTGTATATTTCAGTCATTTTTATACATATTTTGTAAATTAGTTATCAAATGAGTGTGAACGCAAATCCTTGCTAATGATTTCTTCTCACAAGTCTTACCCCTTTCTCAAGAAAGACAAGAGTTGAAAGCATAATCAAAGTGTAATGACTTATTTGGTCTTTTTTGTTTTCCCATAAAATTTACCATTGTGCCCTTCCGATATTGACCCCGTATCTTCTATGATTGAGTTTTGAAAGACGGTTTTGGACTTTGAGTTAAAAATTGAGAATTTTGTAAGTTTTGAGTTTGAAACACTTATATTGTTAAGAAAGTGATTTTTAGTGTCTTTTGGGAGTTTCGAGTGTCGGAATAAGATTTCGTTGATTTCATCAGTCCCAAAATATGAGATTTGATTTGTGAGAGTTTTCGGTTTCAGATTCAGAGTTTTTTTGAGGATTTGAGATCCTAACTTGTGAAATTGTGGAAATTTATTCTTTGAATTGACTTTGGTCAACATTCGGAATTTGGATGCTTGAATCGAAATTCTGAGAGTTCTTTTGGTTTAGGGGGATCCAAGTTCTTGGTTAATTTTTGAGAGGTCCCAAGCTTGTTTTAGCCTTTTTAGGTGTCGAGTTAGTTTCTTGTGATTTTCATGGATGTCGGGTCAATGAGACCCAGATTCTTATTTTGACGGTTTCATTAAGTCCACAATGTCGAGTATTGTTGATTTGAATATATGGTTTATGTGTACAAGGTTACGAACAAATTCCGAGGGTCCTTTTGATGTCTTGAGAGTTGGTTGATTTTTTTGGTGTCTACTGAACTCGCTTTTGCGAAGCTCTGCCCACTTTTCTGAAGGGTTCGACTTAAACGGGGTTCGCTTAATAAAACCAGGAGTCACATTGCGATGTCCCCTTTGAGCAAACCTGAGTTTCCTTTTGCAACATCTGAGAGGGTATGGGGCCTGAAATTTTGGGGTTTAAACCCCATTTTCCATTTTTGAGCTTAACAAATCCTTGGTGGCGATTTTAGAAAGTTTTTTCTTGTGCTAAATCATTTGAAGAAGCTTTCATGACCCTAAACCTTCATTTACCTTGATTATTTATGATTTCTAACATTAAATTTGGGATTTTGATTGGTAAATGGCAAGGTTTTTCAAAAACTCAAATTCTAAACTAAAATAGAGATTTTGAACTGTTTATGAGTCCTTTTTCGAAATAATTTTCACCAATAAGTGCCTAAAGTCATGAGTAATATTTTTAAGTATTAAATTTTGATTTGAAACCTTATTTTTGGAATTGGATTTTGAGTTTATTGACCTATTTTTCAAAGTAATTGATGTGAGCATTGTTGTTTTCGGATTGTGATTGTGAATACTTGAGTTATATAGATTGTGTGTCTTTGGAAGTGGTTCGAAAGGGGAAGACTCAACTCTTGGAGTGATTATTGATTGGTTTAAGACAAGTGATCTCCTAAACCTTATATTTTAGTAGAATTCGTGTATTCTTTTCGTTGCTTGTGTGTTGGGAGTAATGAGAATAAAGTGAAGGGTTAATTGTCCACTTGTTAAGTCTTAATGAATAAAAATAGGTTGAAATTGAAAAGGATATGTGATGAACGTGATGATGTGAATTGTCTTGTTGTGACCTTTATTGATTGATTGTTGAAATGCTTAATAGCATGAATTATGGATTTGAATTCCATGAATTGTTGTCTCTTCCATGTGGTGTGATATTGGTTGTGTGCATTGATTATTGATCACCGTGTTGCGACTTGTGATAGTTTATACCGAGGTCATTTTCGACAAGTTTTCATGATGTCAAGGTCATTGTCGACGAGTGATATAAATTTGATGGGAAATGATTTTGGCAAGTGATATAAAGTCAATGGAAAATGGTTCCGACTAGTGATATAAAGCCGATAAAAAATGGGTCCGGCTAGTGATATAAAGTCAATGGGAAATAGTTTCGGCTAGTGAATTGATATAAGCCGATGGAAAATGGTTTCGACTAGTGATTTGATATAAAGCCAATGGAAAATGATTCTGGCTAGAGATATTGTGATGATGGAAAATGGTTTTGGTGAGAGATTGATTAATGTGACTTGATGCATTTAATGCTTATGTGTGACTTGGTTGTTAATTTTGATTGATGTACTTGTTGCGTGCAATTTATCTACTTGACATTGAGATTGATTTACTTGATTTGTTTGATTGTTGATTTATGACTATTGATCTGTTGATATTAGGCCTCGTGAGCCGTGTATTGTAGAACTGTTAAGTTGGGATGAAATCTGTGTAGGTTGTAGTTTGAGGAGGTTCGATTGGAGTGTAAGGTGTATTCAATTTCTAGCTAGATGTCTTGTTTCTTAGGTTGCTTCCTAGGTACCGTGTTGTTGGTAGTCACCCCTTGCTTCTACACTTATGTAGGTTTCGACCCTAGTGTAGCGTGATTGCTCTTCTTCTCCTATCTCTCTCTGAGGCTTGTTAGAGAACTGTTGAGAGGTAGCTGCTTTTCATCATGGTGAACCCTCTAATTCTTTTTTTATGCTTTGTTCGATTTGAGCAATAAAGACTTGAGACTTGTATTTATTTCTTAATTCCGCACTTTATGTATTACTGCTTGTACACGTTACAACCAGATTTTGGGGTGTTAATAGAAAGAATAAGCTTTCTGTTTTTATCTTGTTCGTGTTTTATCTTTTTTGCATTTCTTCCGTTTCATTTGGGTTGAGGCTGACTTGTCTTACTGGAAATAGACAAGTGTTATCACATCTATTTTTTGGCTTGTGACAAATGGTATCAGAGCCCCAGATTCATAGGTCTCACATATGTACAAGCTAAGACTAAGTAGAGTCTAGAGGATCGGTACACAGATGTCTGTACTTATATTCAAGAGGCTATAAAGATTGTTAGGAAACTTCATCTTGTTCACTTTTTCTTATCGTGTGTAGTTACCTTCGTCAGTGTTGAGTTGTTGCATTTTATTTTGACGGATGTTGAGGCCTAAAACTTCTATTTCTAGTAGTAAAAGGGAGGCAGTCCTCGAGGATATTGTTGAGACCCCAACTAGGGATAGAGGTAGGACCCGAGCTAAAGGTCGTGCTGGTGGAGTAGGAGGTCGTGCCCGTGGAGCGTCACCAACCAGAGGTTGAGTTAGAGAGGTCTCTCTCAAGCGATACGTTGAGGTTGTTGAGGACTAGGTTCATCTCGACTTTGGAGCTCCTTTGTTAAGGATGCTAGGTGTGTTAGAGAACTTCTCTCAGAGTTGTGCGATAGGTACACCGCATGGTTCTCAAACTAGGGTAGGGGCGCAAACCTAGTTCAGCAACATTAGGCTCAAGTTATCCTTTATAAGGTGGTTAGCCACCAGTGGTTCCTACATTGGCTTTGGTGCACAGGTTGCTCCTGAGGTTATTTTGACAACAACTGATCAACAATGTTATGAGAGTTTTCAGAAGATGAAACCACTCAATTGGTGGTAAGAGCGAGGATGCCCATAAGTTTTTGACCTTATTCCATGAGATTCTTGAGGCAGTGGGTATGGTGGATGCTTGTGGTATTCATTTTGTTGCAGTTCATCTTTGTGGACGCGCCAAAGAGTGTTGAAGGACTTTTGTGAGGTCTAGACCAGTTGGATCTCCCATGACAAAGTGAGATATGTTCTTTAGTACTTTCCAGGACCACTTCATTAATTGGGGTGTGAGTGAGGAGAGTCGATTGAGGTTTGAGGACTTGAGATAGGGCAGTTCATTTGTGACTAAGTGTGAGGCCCATTTCTGTAAGGTTTCTAGGCATACTATGACTATCATTTCGGATGAGGCAGAGAGAGTCCACATGTTTATGAGAGGGTTGACTTTCTCCATCAGACCGTATGTGTTTAGGACGGCCATAGATAGGTCTTCCTTATGGTCCATTGTGAGCACCGCCAAGAAGGTGAAGTTGATGGTTTTAAAAGAGTTTTGGGAGCCTAAGAGGGCCTGATCGTCTGGTCATTTATCTGGTGCTTTATCTGGAGGTAGAGGTTCGCATAGAGGTAGTATCTTCTTTCAGTTCCATGTAGGTTCGCATAGAGGTAGTATCTTCTTTCAGTTCCATGTGTCGGTTCACATAGGCCAACAACTGAGAGTGTGTTGTCAGCCCAATGATCTTATGGTTCTAACCGAGGTGGCCATGGTAGTCCATTTTATTCACGACAATAGTTATCCGTGTCGAGGTCTTGTTATACTTGTAGGGATCTAGGTCATTTGATGTGACAATATCCTGTATAGACTTACTCAGGACCCATCGTTCTTATTCAGCTGCTCCAACTAGAGATTCAGCGCCTTCACCCAAGGGACAAGGTAGAGTTCAGTCTGGTAAAAGTGACATGACTTCTGGTAGGGGTGCTACAACTTTGCAGAGTAGAGGTCGGGGTTCTACTCACGATGCAGGTGGCTGAGAAGGCCAGTTTTATGCTTTTCCAAGGAGGCTTGACGCCGAGACTTCCGTTGTTGTGATCACGCGTATTGTCCCAATTTTCCATCGACCTGCGTCTATATTGTTTGATCGGGGGTCTACTTTCTTATATGTATCTACCTATTTTGCCGTTGGATTTGTTATAATGTCTGATTACATGTCTGTGCCTATTCATGTTTCTATACAATGGGTGACTTCTTAGTGGTGGATCGAGTGTATCGACTCTGTCTTGTTTCTTTGGCCGGGTATGATACTTGGATAAACTTGATCATTCTAGGGATGGTAGACTTTGATATTATTTTGTGTATGGATTGGCTCTCCTCGCATCATGTTATTCTTGATTGTTATGCTAACACTGTGACCTTAGTGATGCCGGGTGTCTCGAGAGTTGAGTGGACGGGTGTTAGTGGATCTTACTATAGCAAAGTTATCTCCTTCATTCGAGCTCAGAGATTGGTTGATAGAGGATGCTTGTCCTATTTACCTTTCATTTGAGATACTAGTGTTGAGCCACTTCCCATGAATTGTGTGCTTATGGTTCGAGAGTTTTCAGATGTATTTCCTATTGACCTTCTAGGTGTTCCTTTGTACAAGGATGTCAATTTTTTCTATTAACTTGGAGCCATGCACAAATCACGTCTCTATTCTTCCTTATCGTATGGCTCCAACGAAGTTGAATGAATTGAAGGATTAGTTACAGGATTTGTTGTAACACCCCGGAATCTAGTAGATTTAATTAGGGCTAAGTTTGAGGGCAACCAGCCAAGGAAAAGGGCAAGAGCCAAGGGAGAGGGCCAAGATTGGCCAACTTTTCCCATGCACTACCCACATTCCTACGAGAGCCTTCACGGCTCGTGGTGGTCACACGGCTCGTGGGACCACTCGTGGTGGTGAGGCAGTGGCTGCCCCAAGTTTGACTCTTCCACAAGAGCCACTTCACGGCTTATGAAGGCCTTAACATTTTAGGGGTCAAAGATTGGCTTCCCAACCACTGGAAAGTGACCACGAGAGGGACCATGGCTCGTGTTAGGCACCACCTCTCGTGGAGCCCTCCGTGAAGAGGAGGTAGTACACTGCCAAGTAAAGGGTAAGTTGGGTCTTTCCTGTTTTAATGAAAATAAAGTGAGGCCGTTTTACATAAGACTAGTACACCTATATAAGTTATTTTAACACTTTAAACTCATTATTCAAGTCATTATTTCCAAAACCCCAAAAGAAATCCCAAAGCTCTTCTCTCAAATATTTCTCTCTCTAGAACTTGAAGAAGAAAAAATAGTTCAAGCTAGGATCAAGGTCAAGTATCCAATCCTCAAGAATTTGTGGGGTTTGTAATCAAGGTATGATGGCTTATTCATCCATGGAGCCCCCATGATTTCCCCAATTTTGAAGAAGAATTCGCCAATTCTAGTTATAGTTTCTTCTAATGTGATGGGTTTTGATCCAAATGAGTGGATTATGATTTTTTATGATTGAATTGATTGAATTACATATTTTTAGGATGAATTTATATGTACCCATGCCTAATCCATGTCTAGAAAGATGAAATTGATGTAAGTGGGTTTTATGGCATGAAAGGGAAATTGAGGATTTAGAGGTAATCTTCTAGGATTTATGAGATACATTGTAGATTGCTTGAGAGTAAAACATATAGACATGAATTTCTTGAGATTAAAGCTTATATGATTAATGATGATTATTAGGGCTTTGAGGGTAAAACTTATATTATGAATGTTGATTTGTAGATAAAATTGTTGTTGAAGGATTTACCCATATGATCTACTCTATGAATGTATGAATGTATAAATGTGAAAGGTTCTCTCACATAGAATGATTCTAGGTTGAAAGTCTTGCTCACCTAAAATGAATCTAAGTCAAAGGACTAAGAATTGATAAGGCTTGAGGTGATTTCCCAAGACCTCCATATGATAGGTATATGAGTGATCTCCCACATTCCTAAGTTGGAAAACATGAGGTGATTACCCATGTCATGTGATGATGAATGTGAGGTGACTACCCTTATTACATAACTTTAAGAAGCAATGCAAGATGTGAATACCCATTAGCCTTTATACCAAGGAGATGGAGGTGAATACCTATGATCCTTATAAAATGATGTAGAGGCGAATACCTATGTTATACCATTTTGTACATGGATGTGAATACCTATAATCCTTATAAAATGATGTGGAGGCGAATACCTATGATTCCATAAAATGAACATGGAGGCGAATACCTATGATTCCTTAAAATGGACATGGAGACGAATACATATGACTATACAAGTAAGGCAAGAGGTGAATACCCATTAGCTTTTATAATAGGCATAGAGGTGAATCCCTATGTCTTGAAAAAGTAAAGCAAGAATAATGTGAATTATGTTATGAAGATGAATAGTTTGGATTGTTGCTTGAATGGCCTTCCATGAGATGTATGACTAGAGGTGATGACCCAAGTCTTGACCAATGATGAGTGAGGTTACTTCAAGAAGTGATCCTCTTTTATTATAATGACTTATGTGCATTGATTTTGCTTATGACTTATGTTGTTATCTCTTATGTTTATGGTATATGTCTTATGTTGACTAATGCCTATGATATGCCTATGTTGATGTTTATACTAGTCATCATATTTAGTATATTTTTTTTATTAATGCATACTCTTGCCTATATTTTTTATCCAAATGTGGGGTCCGGCGATATCAACTCTCATCCCCGTGGCTATCATAGTAGATCGAGATTTTAAGATTAGTGAGTCCTCATAGTACTTGAGGATTTGACCACCATTTTCTTATGTCTTTCATTTTATTTTTAGAACTATTGTATGGGCTGTGTCCCAAGATATTCATATTTTAGATGGTTTGAGACAAAATATAATAAACTTCCGCTTCGTTTTATGAACTTTATTGTTGTTTTAAAATGTTTTAAATTTCTGCTCATTTCTACTACTTTATGTTATGAAATGAAGTGGCTTGTATGAGGCCTCTCGGGGTCTTGTACGCCTTGTTACATCTAGGGGATACCCCTGGGTTGTGACAAACTTGGTAATCAGAGCACAAGGTTTAGAATGATTCTAGGATGTTTCAA
Source organism: Solanum oplocense x Solanum tuberosum (assembly GCA_029582345.1). Classification (NCBI taxonomy): domain Eukaryota; kingdom Viridiplantae; phylum Streptophyta; class Magnoliopsida; order Solanales; family Solanaceae; genus Solanum; species Solanum oplocense x Solanum tuberosum. The sequence continues at coordinate 14,365 of JAJONT010028566.1, read as the reverse complement.
AACCACGTCTAGTAAAGTTTTGTTCATAAGTGTGAAGCGCACCACATTTATGAATGAGAGGCTACTAGATGCTTAGGAAACTTCACTTCTTTATTACTCTAAGTCTTGCGACAAAGTTTAACTCTATAAGTTCTTTCTCCTAATCCTTACCCGTTGGTCTTCGGGATATGACTACTATAAGGGTAAATGCTAGAAGGAATGAGGAAGACAATGTGGATCAAGAAGCTCCTCTCTAAGCTCTGGTTGACCCTATGGCTGAGAATGTGACTAATGCGGAGTTTAGGTTTGCTGTTCAAGTGTTGGCTTAGGCCATGATGGCCCAAGCCAATAGGGAAGTTGTGAACCCCGTGAACCCAAATGTGGGTACAACGACTTTAAGAGTGAGGGACTTTACAAGAATGAACCCTCCGGAATTTCATGGGTCAGAGGTTGAGGAAGATCCTCAAGAGTTCATATATGAGGTCTATAATGTGTTAGCTATTATGGGATTGACTCTGGTAGAGAAGGCAGAATTGGCCGCTTATCAACTCAAGGGGGTTTCTTAGATTTGGTTCAACCAATGGAAAGAGGCAAGGTAGGTACAAGAGGGTCCCATAGAGTGGGAAGGGTTTAAATATGCTTTTCTTGATAGATTCTTCCCTCTTGAGATGAGATAGGCTAAGGTGTTTGAGTTCATTAATTTTTGGCAAGGTAATATGAGTGTTAAGGAATATGCTTTGAAGTTAACTCAACTGTCAAAATATGCACCATCCTCAGTAGCCGACCCTAGGTCGGGAATGATTAAGTTTATGTCGGGTGTGTCTGATTTGGTAGTGAAAGAATGTCGTACGGTTATGCTTGTGAATGATATGGATATTTCTCGTCTTATGGTTCATGCACAACAGATTGAGGAGGAGAAACTTAAAGAGGGATCTAGGGAGAAAAAGAGGTCTAGAATTGAAGATGATAATTCCTCTCATGCAAGGTCCGACAGATATGGTTGTCCTTGGTATAGACAAAAGTTCTTCGAGCAAGGCCCCTAAAATACTCCTAAGTTCAACCAAGAAGGGTGTCTAACCTTAAGCCTCAAGGAGATGGTAGTGGGGTTCTATTGCCAAGGTATGATAAGTGTGATAGAAGACATGCAAGTGAATGCCTAGCGGGTTATAATATTTGTTTTGGTTGTGGTAAGTTGGGCCACAAGATATGACATTGTCCTTCAGTTGCTAGAAATGAAGGAGATTGTCGTCGTAGGTCTCAACCTTAACCTTCATCTGGTCCAATTGGTTCGGGTGCGAATGCTCCAAGGCAGAATAGGCTCTATGCACTCCAAGATAGAGGTGAACAAGTGTGTCCTCCAGACGTGGCTACCGATATGTTGAGAGTGCTTCAACTTGATTATTTATGTTTCATTTAGATCGCGGTGCTACCTTGTCTTTTGTGATTTGATAGACTTGATATGCTAGGTTTTGATGTTATCCTTAGTAGGGATTGGCTGCACTTTTAATATGTTTCTATTGATTATAGAACTCGTGTGGTTAAGGTTTCAATTCCCTAGTGAGCCTATCCTATAGTGGAATGAGGGAAATAAACTTTAGTGTTGACCTTAGGTCGGGTTACCACCAATTGAGGGTGAAGGATGATGATTTCCCGATAACGGCTTTTAGAACCCGATATTGTCATTATGAGTTTTTAGTGATGTTTTGATCCGACCATAGTTGAATTGAAAGGAGCGGTGCTTAGAAAGTCCATTTAGTCTTTCTCCAAAGGGGGAGATGGTGTGCTTAGATAGTAGGGTCGTTGAGTGTTCCTAATGTTCATGATTTGAGTTTACTTGAAAATTCTCACCCAAGAGGAGTGTAATAGTTTGGGAAGTGAGGGAAGTTTAGTCCCCGTTTTGTAGGCCCATATTAGATCTTGAGACGCATTGGTAAGGTTGCTTATGAGCTAGAGTTGCCTAATAAGTTGGCATCAGTGCATCCAGTTTTCCATGTCTCTATGTTAAAGAAGTGTGTTGGAGATCCGACAACCATAGTTCCCTTAGAAGGGTTAGGAGTTAATGAGAATCTCTCTTATGAAGAAGTACCAGTTGAGATTCTAGACCGGCAAGATAAGAATTTAAGGAGCAACGAAGCTACTCCCGTGAAAGTGTTATGGAGGAACGTTTTAGTTGAGGGTGCTACTTGGGAGGCCGAGACCGTTAAGATGTCCCGATATCCTCTTCTTTGTCCTTCTACTACTCCCCTTAGCGTGTGATAAAGAGTTCCTCATGATTTGTTCTTTGTATGAAGTCATGTGTGTTATAGATGTTCCTATGATTTCTTTATGATTATGCATATTCGTGAATTTTTTTTTGTCATTTTGAAAGAAAATGAGTTTATATGAATGATTTTCCTCATGTTGTAGTGCATTTAGTATGAGTTACCTATAGACTACATGAGATGAATTGTTGAACATGTCTTAGCTTGGAGTTGAGAGAATTCCTCCTTCAATGTATGCTTTGAGTATAGATTGCTGTCACAACCCAGGGCTATCCCCTAGATGTAACACGACGTACTCGACCCCGAAAGGGTCTCATACAAGCCCTTAACATATCATGACACAATATAAATAGGAATGAAGCAGAATTTAAAACTTTTTACAATCGAAGTCTTTCATAAAACCCAAATGGAAGTCTAGACATTGTCTCAATAACCATCTAATAAAATTGACAATCAATAATGGACACAACCCTTTTCAACATAGACTCAAAAGAGAATGTAAGAAAGACACTAAAAATGAATAACTTCTGTCCTCGAACTATGAGGACTCACCAAAAGCGTGGAGAGAACCAATCCAAGCTTTGAACAATAAAAGAAGTGTACCTCAACGATCGGGCTATAGACTTATAGAAAATGTAGAATTATGGGTTAGTACAAAAATGCACTAAGTATGATAGCCATGCATAAAAATCCTTAAAACATGCTAAAAGGGACATTTTAGTTGAAACCATGCCATATGCCAATTTTGAACATCATCTTTGAAATAGTTGGGAAATGTAACTCATAAGACAACCCATGTACAATTCATCATAGCATAAATGATATCATCATTATCACAAGCATAGTCTCCAACATAGACATAATGCAAACATCAATCATCATAAGACATAGTTCACATACATAGTCAAATACCAAGATCATCTCATTATAATAGAACCATCATATAAGTAACCCTAAGCTATACTTGTGCAATGCATAGATACAATCCCATAATCCCATCTACATAGTTATGGGATAGTGAGATTGCTACTAGAAACCCCAAACCTATTGTATTGATGGGGGAGCTTCCATCTCATGAGATTATCTTTAGAGAACCCGGCCTATTGAATTGACGGGAGGTCCTCTACCTCACATTCCATATCCACTCGGTGCTAAGCATTATTTTCCAAAATTACATGTTTAGTCTTGAATTGAATTTACATGCATGAAGGAGTATCTTACCCTACATCCAACACAACTCATAAAATAGCTCATAGATTTAATAGGTGAGAATGGACTTTCCACCTTAGAATCATCATTAATTATGTGAGGAAAACTTTCACATTATAATCATGTGTTTTCATGAGAATAGACTTTCAATCAACACAAAAAGATTATCATGGTCATATACATTTCATGCATAGTAATGTGTAAAGGTGCATATGAGAAATGGCCGTTCAATTAACACCATAGATACATCATAATCATACTTATGCATGGAGTGTGTGTTATTGTCCTTTCAATGACATAACAACAAGATTATCATCTTAGACACTTCACTCTCAAAGTGTTCTTAAAGCATGTACATAATATCACAACCATGCATAATTCTCATATCTTGCATACAAGGATCATAGATCACATCAAATCAACACATTTAACATTCATTATGTTAGACATGGTTATAATCGTAATTCAAGTAGTTCATTCATTGTATGCATAAGCTCATGTACTCATATTGTATGTCATGTGGGTAAAGTCCTTCCACATTAATACCATATACAATTCAACATGCATAATAGCTTCCTTCTTAAAGCTTCAACATTCATAGCTCATTCATTTTAGCTTTTACCCTTTAAGCCTTAGAAGTCATCTTCATACTAGAATCATTAATCTCAAGCAATACCTCACATGGTCATCATGTAAACCTAACTATCAAGGTAAACTAACCACATACTTCATTCTTAACCAATTATAGTCATATATCATCAAGTAAACTCAATGTCAATACTACTCAACCATGATCCATCATATAAGCCCTAACCTAATTCATTCATGTCTACAAGCTTTACTTATAAGCAATTCATATCTAGGTCATATAATCTAAGGCGAATAATCTAAGGCAATTCATAAAGAAGTTCATCAATCTTAGAAGGTCACATCTAAACCCTTCATTTACCTCTTTCATGGCATAACACTTGACCATATCACTTTCACCCTATAATCTTAGGTTAATGAAGAATACATGTATATTCATACTAAAATCATGTAATTACACCGTAAACAATCATTATTTACTCAATTGGAGCAATATACAACAATACCCACACTTTAAGATCCAAACTAGGAAAGTTGGTGATTTCATGGATTCTTGGGTAATTCATCATAAACCAACAATAATTCATCAATTCAATGATAATCCATCACAAATCAACCATTGGAAACGTTTTATAAAGGAACCCATGACTTAGAGTGAAACCCTAACCTTTTGGGGAAAACACTAGTTTTGAAATTGAGCTTTGAAGGGGCTCTATAGGTGAAGGCTACCCATAGATGATAAGCTACCATACCTTATGAAGATTCCTCACGAAATTGAGAGGAAAATATCAGTCCTTGAACCCTAGACCTTGACTTCTTCTTCTTCTTCAATGGAGGTTTTAGTGAGAGAAATATTTGGGAGAAAGTTGGTTATGATTTGAGTCTTGTAATTTTATGAAGTGTAAAGGGTTAGTTAATAGCTTAATAACCCTTATATAGGTCTACAAAATCAATATAAAATGACCCTACACTAAACTAACCTAAAAAGGAATTAACTAAACTAACCCTCACCTTGGCCGTAACTTGAAAAATTTGCAGGCCATGACTCAAGCCCATGACCTAAGGTCCATAGGTGAGCCTACTGGCCGTCCTGCAGATCCATAGGTCGTGACTTGCAGCTTGCATTTGTGGGCCTGACCCACGACCCCCACCTACGGGGCGTGGGTCCACCTACTGGCCATAGGTGCCATCCGTAGGTGGTCCTTTTTGGGTTGCCTTGGCATATTTGGGGAGTCTTGGGGGTTAGGTTTTAGAGTCCTCCTCAAGGACCCTTGGTTGGTCCTTCGGGGGTTGTACCTTGACGTTTAACCCCTAAACCCTCCTCCTAAGTTCGGGAAACCATTTTACACATCTAAACCACACATCAAACTCAAAAACACTCACGTAAGGCTCTAGTTTCACCTACTAGTTTTTCGGGTGTTACAATATCTCCCCCTTAGGAACATTCGTCCTCGAATGACATTTCTAAACACCTCACGGAATTAAAGACTCAAGACTAGCAACCCATCATGCATGAACATCAAAATAATGCACGAACATCAAAATAATGCACAATTCAAAGCAGGAAACATCAACTCCATCTCAAAACATAATCAATGCAACACAAGGAAGTAGGAACTACATCTAACAACCCATCATGCAAGAAATTCTCATAACTAGCCATGTTCAAGGAGTAACTACCATCTCCTAGCCATAACATGCTCAACATACACTCATGGAGCATAAATGCAATTTACTCTCAAAAAACATTTATTCAAGGAGGAATCTTTCAACTCCAAACTAAGGCATGCTCATACATTCATCTCATGAAGTCAAAATAGGAAACTCATACTCAATGCATCACAACATGAGGAAATAATCATGCAAACTCATTTTCTTCTAAAACACAAGTTTTCATGAACATGCATTATATAAGGAAATCATGGCGACACATAAACACATAATAACCTTGCTACCTAGGCACACCATCCCCCCCTTGGGAGTAAGCCTATACAAACTCTTCTAAACATCATCTATCACATAATCATAGGAGGAACTGCCTTCTCCACCTAAAAGCAAGCTCAACACAACATTATGGAGCCAATATGCCATTTCATCAAAAGCATAACAAAACATGTTCATTAAATTATCTCATGAAGTCAAATATGCCATCATCATACTAAAATGCGCAGCAACATGAGGAACATATAAATCATATAAACTCATTTCTTTTATACTAAACATGAATTCTCTCAAGAACATGCATAACATAGGGAGATCATGGAAATTTTCTAAAACACACATGACTCCCAATACATAAAACAATCCCCAAAAGAAACTCTTGGTTTCAAGCTAGAATAGGAATAGAAGAAAGGGATGAGGACATCGGGACTCTAAATCAATATTGCTATCTATGCATACCATCTCCCCCTTGGGAGTAAGCCCTCTACTAAGACCTCAAACATTACTCCTTTCAAACAATCCCAAAGCATCACCAAAACTCATAATAACCTTATCGGGTTCTAAAACCAATAGAGGTCTAATAACCAAGTATCCTAAACCTACCAAAGTTAACAGGAGTAACTCTATGGGACAAGGAAATTATGGAACACATATAACACCCAAGACAACATCAAATGCTATCAAGTCATAAAAGACAAGCAACACCGGATTCTAATAAGCATAAAACACATACCGGGAGCAACATTTGGAGGGAACTCTTATTACCCTCTATCTTAGAGAGCATCATACCTAATTTTCCTCCTCTCTCTTCCCTTAGCGATAAGTACTGAGAAATCTCTCATTTTGTGGCCACTTCCACCACAACCATAACAACCCTTCGTGCTGGCTAAACACTTACCATCATGCCTTTTTCTACACCTAGCACAAGTAGGCTTAATCACATCAGATCCACTACCACTCACTCCTTGAGATTTAGGGGTAGACACTTTATTTTGGTTAAACCTTGGGGGTACCTTGGAAGAGATTTGTCCATAGAACCTTTGTTGAGAGGTATTATCATCATCAAACGTATTCCTCTTTGTTCCTCTAGACCGCTCTTCAAGTTTCTCCTTTTCAAACATGAGCATGAATCACAAGACGATCAATATTCATATCATTCTTAAGCATAACCATACTACATTCTTTTGCTATCAAGTCGGATACACCCGACACAAACTTACTCATCTTCATCCTAGGGTCGGCCACTATAGATGGAGCATATCTTGACAACCTAGTGAACACCCGAGCATACTCCTCCACACTCATCATACCTCGGTGAAGGTTAATAAACTCAAGTATCTTAGCCTCTCTTATATCTAAAGGGCAGAACCTATCAAGAAACCCATTTTTAAGTCTTTCCCATTCCATGGGACCCGCTTCTATCGGCCTTGCTTCTTTCCATTGGTTAAACCAAAGTTGAGCAACATCCTTCAATTGATAAATGGCCAATTCCGCCTTTTCTATAGGAGTCACTCCCAAAAAATTCAACACCTTAGAGATCTCATCTATGAACTCTTGAGGATCTTCCTCCATCTTTGACCCATAGAATTCCGGAACTTCTATCCCAACTTGAGTCAACAATTGAAAACCATACCAAATCTTCTCATTAGACATTAAGTCAACCGAAACTTGAGGAGCTTGAGGAGGATCTCCTTGATCAACATTGTCTCTTTCAAATCCACCAGTGAAAGCTCCTTAAGTAGTCATATCCTGTAGACCACCGGATAAGGATTAGAAGAAAAACCCAAAAAAGTTAAACTCTATCGCACGACTTGAGAGTAATGTAGAAGTGGGATTTTCTAAGCATCTTGTAGCCTTTCATTCATAAATGTGGCGCGTTTCACACTATGAACAAGACTCTACTAGACGTGGCCTATGAGACATCATCCTAGAATCATTCTAAACATTGTGCTCTGATTACCAAGTTTGTCACGACCCAGGAATACCCCCTAGATGTAACACGGAGTACTCGACCCCGAAGGCGTCTCATACAAGCCCTTAGCATATCATGACATAAGATAAATAAAAATAATGTGGAATTTAAAACTTTTGACGATCGAAGTTTTTCATAAAACCCAAATGGAAGTCTAGACATTGTCTCAATAACCATCTAATACAATTGATAATCAATAAGAGTCACAACCCTTTTCAACATAGTCTCAAAAGAGAATGTAAGAAAGACACTAGAAATGAATAACTTCCGTCCTCGAACTATGAGGACTCACCAATAGCGTGGAGAGAACCAATCCAAGCTTTGAACAATAGAAGAAGCACACCTCAACAATTCGGACCTACCCTTATAGAAAATATAAAAATATGGGTTAGTACAAAAATGCACTAAGTATGATAGCCATGTATAAAAATCCTTAAAACATGTTAAAAGGGACATTTTAGTTGAAACCATGCCATATGCCAATTTTGAACATCATCTTTGAAATAGTTGGGAAATGTAACTCATAAGACAACCCATGTACAATTCATCATAGCATAAAAGATATTATCATTATCACAAGCATAGTCTCCAACATAAATATTATGCAAACATCAATCATCATAAGACATAGTTCACATACATAGTCAAATTCCAATGTCATCTCATCATAATAGAACCATCACATAAGTAACCCTAAGTTATACTTGTGCAATGCATAGATAAGATCTTATAATCCCATCTACTTATCACGCTTTGATATCATACATAGTTAATACTCATAGACAAGAAAACATTCTTGTTCATTAACTTATAACAAGGAAGGCCACTCATAGCAACAATTCATATCATACATGCATAAATTCATATACCTTCATAGCATAAGAAAACCACACCATAACCCCTTTCAAAGCCTACTTGTGCAATGCATGAATGAAGTCCCATACCCCCACTCACACTAAGTAGAGCTCCTTGAGAAGTGTAGGCATAGTTCATGTTCATAATTCATATAAAACATGCATTAACTTATAAATCATCATATCATAAGAGAAACATACCACCACCACTCTCAAAGCCTACTTGTGCAATGTATGAATGAAGTTCCATAACCCCACTCACACTAAGTAGAACATCTTGAGGAACCATAGTACATAACTCATATTCTTGTTCATATTTTTGTTCATAGAGGGAAATAACCTTAACTGACATAGACCATGTGAGCGACATAGAATCCAGTGTCATGTCCCACACCAAAAAGATACGTCCTACTTACCTAAGGTAGACCTAAATGTATTAGCCTTTAGGTGGATCCACTAGCTAAAGACCTATGTGGGTACATAGTTATGAGATAGGGAGATTGCTACTAGAAACCCCAAACCTATTGTATTGACGGGGAAGCTTCCATCTCATCAGATTATCTTTAGAGAACCCAGACTTTTGAATTGACGGGAGGTCCTCTACCTCACACTCCATATCCACTCGGTGCTAAGCATTATTACCCAAAATTACATGTTTAGTCTTGAATTGAATTTACATGCATGCAAGATTATCTTACCCTCCATCCAACACAACTCATAAAATAGCTCATAGATTAAATAGGTGAGAATGGACTTTCGACCTTAGAATCATCATTAATTATGTGAGGAAAACTTTCACATTATAATCATGTGTTTTCATGAGAATAGACTTTCAATCAACACAAGAAGATTATCATAGTCATGTACATTTCATGCATAGTAATGTGTAAAGGTGCATATGAGAAAAAGCCTTTAAATTAACACTATAGATACATCATAATCATCCTCAGGCATGGAGTGTGTGTTATTGTCCTTTCAATGACACAACAACAACATTATCATCTTAGACACTTCACTCTCAAAGTGTTCATAAAGCATGTACATAATATCACAACCATGCATAATTCTCAGATCTTGCTTACAAGGATCATAGATCACATCAAATCAACACATCTAGCATTCATTATGTTAGACATGGATATAATCGTAATTCAAGTAGTTCATTCATTGTATGCATAAGCTCATGTACTCATATTGTATGTCATGTGGGTAAACTCCTTCCACATTAATACCATATACAATTCAACATGCATAATAACTTCCTTCTTAAAGCCTCAACATTCATAGCTCATTTATTTTAGCTTTTACCCTTTAAGCCTTAGAAGTCATATTCATACTACAAGCAATACCTCACATGGTCATCATGTAAACATAACTCTCATGGTAAACTAACCACATGCTTCATTTTTAACCAATTATAGTCATATAGCATCAAGTAAACTCAATCTCAATACTACTCAACCATGATCCATCATATAAGCCCTAACCTAATTCATTCATGTCTACATGCTTTAATTATAAACAATTCATATCTAGGTCATCTAATCTAAGGAAATTCATAAATAAGTTCATCAATCTTAGAATGTCACATCTAAACCCTTCATTTACCTCTTTCATGGCATAACACTTGACCATATCACTTTCACCCTATAACCCTAGGTTAATAAATAATACAGGTATATTCATACTAAAATCATGTAAATACACCATAAACAATCATTATTTACTCAATTGGACCAATATACAATAATACCCACATATTAAGATCCAAATTGCAAAAGTTGGGGATTTCATGGGGTCTTGGGTAATTCATCATAAACCAACAATAATTCATCAATTAAATTATAATCCATCATAAATCAACCATTGGAAACGTTTTAGAAAGGAACCCATGACTTAGAGTGAAACCCTAACCTTTTGGGGAAAACACTAGTTTTGAAATTGAACTTTGAAGGGGTTCTATGGGTGAAGGCTACCCATAGATGATAAGCTAACATACCTTATGAATATTCCTCACGAAATTGAGTGGAAAATATCAGTCCTTGAACCCTAGACTTTGACTTCTTTTTCTTCTTCAATGGAGGTTTTAGTGAGGGAAATATTTGGGAGAAAGGTAGTTATGATTTGAGTCTTGTAATTTTATGAAGTGTAAAGGGTTAGTTAATAGCTTAATAACCCTTATATAGGTCTACAAAATCAATATAAAATGACCCTACACTAAACCAACCTAACTAAACTAATCCTCACCTTGGTCGTAACTTGGCAGATTTGCAGGCCATGACTCACACCCATGACCTAGGTCCGTAGGTGAGCCTACTAGCCGTCCTACAGGTCTGTAGTTCATGACCTGTAGCTTGCATTTGAGGTCCTGACTTATGACCCCCACCTACGGGGAATGGGTCCACCTACTGGTCGTAAGTGCCATCCGCAGGTGGCCCTTTTTGGGCAGCCTTGACAAATTTGGGGAGTCTTGGGGGTTAGGCTTTAGGGTCCTCTTCAAGGACCCTTGGTTGGTCCTTGGGGGTGTCGTACCTTGACGTTTAACACCTAATCCCCTCATCATAAGTTTGGGAAACCATTTTACACTTCTAAACCACACATCAAACTCAAAATAACTCATGTAAGGCTCTAGTTTCGCCTACTAGTTTTTCGGGTGTTACAATTGCATATAGGCTCCATGAGATTGTGTTGAGCATGTGTTTAGTTGGAGACGGTAGTTCCTCCGAGAACATAAGAAATGTTAAAATTTTATGCATATTGGGTTGTTAGATGTAGTTTCTACCTTCCATATGTTGTATTGAGTATGTTTAGCTTGGAGTTGATGTTTCCCCTTTAATTGTGGGCATGTAGATGTGTTGCATGCATGATGGGCTGCTAGTCGTGAGTCGTTTTCCTTTAAGGGATGTCTAGAATGCCATTCGAAGATGAATGTCCCCAAGAAGGAGATAATGTAACACCCCGGAATCTAGTAGACTCAACTAAGGCTAAGTGTGAGGGTCACAAGCCAAGGAAAAGGGTAAGAGCCAAGGGAAAGGGCCAAGGCTGCCCAACTTTCCCCATGCACTGCCAACCTTCCCACATGAGCCTTCACGGCTCGTGGTGGTCAGCACTGCTCGTCGGACCACTCATGGTGGTGAGGTAGTTGCTCCCCAAGGCTTCCCTAAGTTGGACTCTTCCACATGAACCACTTCACGGCTCGTGAAGGCCTTGACAGGCCGTGGGAGGAGTCATGAAGTTGCCTTAATATTTTTGGGGTCAAAGAGTGGCTGCCTATCCACTGTAAAGTGAGCACGAGAGTGACCACGGCTCGTGGTAGGCACCATATCTCGTGGAGCCCTCCGTGAAGAAGAGGTAGTACACTGCCAAGTGAAGGTTAATTTGGGTCTTTTTGGTTTTAATTAAAATAAAGTGAGGTCATTTTTCCCAAGACTAGTACACCTATATAAGTGATTTTAACCCTTTAAACTCACCATTCAAGTGATTATTTCCAAAACCCCAAAAGAAATCCCTAAGCTCTTCTCTCAAATATTTCTCTCTCTAGAACTTGAAGAAGAAGAAAGAGTTCAAGTTAGGATCAAGGTCAAATCTCCAATCCTCAAGAATTTGTGGGGTTTTTAATCAAGGTATGATGGCTTATTCATCCATGGAATCCTTTCATCCATGGAGGCCCCATGATTTCCCCAATTTAGAAGAAGACTTCCCCAATTCTAGTTAGGGTTTCTTCTAATGTTATGAGTTTTGATCCAAATGAGTGGATTATGATTGTTTATGATTGAATTGATTTAATTACATATTTTTAGAATGAATTTATATGTACCCATTGTCACACCCCTTTTCGCGCACGGAGGTGGAGGGTTTTTCCAATTTAAGTGACGGTATTGATTAAGGATTATTTTATTTTTTTCCGAGTCGCCACTTGGAATTGAGTTATGGTGTTCCAAGTAACCTTTTTGTTTAATCCCTAATCAAAAGGAAATGACTCTTTGTTTGGTCTGCGAACCAGAAAATTAGGTAAGAAATTATGTTGATCGAGGGGAAGGTAGTAGGCATCCCTCGAGTCCCGTGGTTCTAGCACGGTCGCTTTTATTGACTTATACTTATCTTGATACATTTTTGGATAATTTGTGTCTATATGCCAAAATTTGCTTATTTTTTAATTGTTGAATTTTTATTAGTCTTAAACCGGATGCATCACTGTATTCTCGATCTTGACATTTGGAGACATAACTGTCTTCCCCTCTCGAGTTCATCACACTTAATAATATCAATTTACACCTCTTGGTTTGAATTAACAAAAAATAATTATTAAAGTAATTTGGACAAGGTGCGTCACCACATTCTTGAGTTTCTTTTAAGTGTTTCAAAGAAAGATGTGTAACCACATTCTTTATTGAACCGACCTTTGAAACGGGTCATATATTTTATTATTTTACCTACTACTAGAAAGTTTAAGTGTATTATTAGTGATTAAACTACCTCTACTATTTATATTTATAAACATTATTTACATAATAAAAGTCTAAAATCTTAAACAAATATAAAGTTATTTCATATTAAAATTCGACATAGATGCATTTATATTTTTAGTATATTTACAAGTCATGACAAAAAGCATTAAAATAAAATAAAAAATAAAAAGTGTAACTCTTCATTTCTTAATTTTTCTAGGATGAACATTTTTAATTTTAGATAAAGTTGACTAAACAAACTATTATAATAATTTTTCAGGTATTTGGTAAATTTTGATTAGATGGAAGAGATGCTTAATTAATAATAACATATGGTACATGATGAAAAACAATGAGATTAAACGAACATTAAATTCGAGCAACTTCATAACATTGAAATAAAGTATTATATAATTATGAAAATCAAATTATACAAAAAGTTAAATGGTACCTCTTGTGAAATCAATTCACGAAAAGGAAACAATCCTAATAAGGAACCACGAACTCGAAACCACGAAAGTGAACCTCAACCTCAACTTTTGTTTGTGAGTGAAAGAAAAAATATAAAATAAAATGTGAGTTTTTTCCCCTCCTTCTGGCATTTTGTGTGTGTATATATTTTGCTGATTTTTTTCTCTTCCTTTCTTTTGTTGTGTGTCGTGTATATGTGTTGGTTGTTGTAGTATTATTGTGTTGTGTATTTGGTTGTTGATTTTTTCTTTGCAGAGTGTTTGTGTGATCTGTAGTGTTTTCTTAGGATAGTTTTTCTTCTTCTTGGGTTGTAGGAATTTTTGGCTGACTGTCCGTGTGTGTGTGTTGTGCAGAATGGTTGTTAATATAGTAATGTATGTGTGTTGTGGTTTTGTGCAGATTGTGGGGGTGGTGAGTGTGTCTGTGTTGTGTCGTGTGTGTGTTATGTATGTAATATATAGGAATGTGCAAAGGAGTTGGGTAGTACGTGTGTATGAGTGTGTAGTGGTGTAGTATATGTGTAGTGAGTGGAGTGGGGAATTATGGCGAAGTGGGGGTGAGGGTTGTGGGAAATGGGAAGAGTAGTGGGGGTTAATGTGTAGGTATATATAAATATAAAATATAATAATTAAAAATATTAAT
>JAJONT010028565.1:0-15136 GCA_029582345.1 Solanum oplocense x Solanum tuberosum | reverse complement strand
GGATAATAAATTGGTGAAGGGGATGGGGAAATTATGGGGAGGGGGTGGGGGTGGGGGTGGTGGTGGTGGTGGTGGTGTGGCTTAGGGGCTTGAGCTGGTGCAAGGTGATCAACATTTTTGTCTAATGAGTACCACTCATCTTGAGCATGGCTAACAATTGTGAATGAGCTAAGTAAGAAAACTGAAACTTGAAAAAGAACAAGGGCCTTTGCCATTGTTGCTAAATTTTCCTCAACTGAGTTTAGCTAGTTGTGTGTGTAAAGGGAAGTAAGAGGCATGAATTTATAGGGGCACAATTATAAGCTTCTAAATTCGATTATTTATTTATTATTATTTTTGTATAATTTTTCTAGTTAGAAGTGAGTTTTAAGAATAGTTTATTTTAAAAAATATTAAAGCATCAATTTGTGCTTGATTAAGATTCCAAAAGTATTTCTAAAAAAAATACGCTCTGAAAAAACAATTTTTGAAACTATTCAAAAACACTTATTTCTTCCTAAAATCTTGATCAAACTTAAAAAAATAAGCATTTTAAACTTCCAAAACACAAACAAAAAAGATATACAATATCTAGATATAGCTGGTTGGAGATAACAAATATTTAATATAATTGTCGAGGTGTGTTCAAACTGATCTAATAGATAATGGGGTCAAAGAGGCATAGTCTTTATAATTTGTTTTGTTTATATACATAGGATTATAGTATATTACTCCACCAATTCTGACCTAATGTGTCCTTAAAATTAGGGTTTGAATTAATCTTCATTAAAACAAGAATCTAGCTATAGAAGTCTTAACTAGGGAAGACAAGTTCTTAAATGCTGCACATGCAAAGATTGGAAGGGCATGTAGAAGTTTCCTATGAATGATATTGTTCATGTACACTGTAAAAGAATTAAACAAAAAGGATGGTAAAAGAAGACCTTGGTCATGCAATGTTTTCATCTTTATCTCCCTCTTAATATTGCAATGAGATATATAGTATATTGTTTGTTAATTCCACATCATGCTTGGTTTGGTTGAAAATTGAATTTTTCATAAAATTATGGTACATAACGAGATTAATTAATATGTAATGTCTATGAGCTAGATTGATATTTCAATATTTTTTTTAAGAATATTTTGATTATGACATTGATATTTCAATCACTTTGTGAAATAGCTTGTAAACTATACAAGAGATGTATACCATATTAGGCACATTCCATATGACGAGTTCATAGCTGAATAACAGATGGAGGCTAAATTCGAACCTAGTCTCCCAAATAAGAGACCCACCTCCCAACCACTCAACCACGCCATTTGTGGTTAAACAAATTCACTTTAGGTAGTGATCCAAAATACTTTCATAAAGATTAATTGAGAGACCCAATGTAAAACGAAGATATCTTATTTAAATTGGTCTAGTGATTTAAAAAAAGTTAAGTAGTATATGACAACACAGGCTTGGCCGCATAGCTTTTAAATCTTGTGAAGATGAGTCTTATCCAAGCAACCAATGGAAATTTTCTATAAAGAATCTTTATATTATTCTCACATAAGTGTTCAATTATATATGAGAAGGAACTCGTTGTATATTTTTTTTTTATTCGATGTCTGATATTTATTTTGGATTGTGATTAATTCAACTTCATACAAATGCCTTGAAAGTATTTCTTAACCTAAAGATTTCCATTCTTAAAATTTAAATCCAATTTTTTATTTATTATGGGCATAAAGCATCTTGGTTAATAAATTGGAAGAAAGTGGGTCTTAATACTGATCCAAAAATATATTAAAGTGAATTCCAATTGTCTTAGAAATAATCACCTATGCATGTGTTCACATTAAAATTTTGAACAGAAATAATTGCTTAATTATTTCTATGTACAGGTGCATATGGCATTTTCTAAAGTCAGTACTATAAAAAAAATTTGACACCAGAGTTTAAAAAAAAATTAACTATAGAAGACGTATCTAATCTAGTTTTTTCTGCTATACCAATTAAATGCGTCGTATCATATTCGAAACTTGGCTAAACAATCATAACAAAAGGCACAATTCACGTGTTTGTACACGCAAATTCATGTTGCAATTGGTCAAGCAAGAATAGGTACCCAGGAAAAGAAAATTGTACTCACTCCGTCTAACAATAATTATTCACTATACTATTTTAGGATGTCAAGCAATACTTGTTCACTTTATAAAATCAATTGATTATTTTATACTTAGGTCCTAATTTACACTTATCATTAATGATAGTCATTTTCAAGACATTGCATTTATTATATTCAAAAGGTGGTCTAATAAAACTACTTTATTATTTTATTTTTTTCTTAAAGGATGTGTCAAGTTAATAGTGTGCAACTATTATTGGACGGAGGGAGTATTTGTTATTGGAAAAAAAAGGAAAACCTTGGTAGAGAGCATAGATTAGTTAACAATCAATGTAGATTCCAAAATGGGTTTCGTTGTTTGACCTTCGCTTATAATTAAACAAGCATAATCCATGTTCCTCGCACACATCTCCATGTATAAATGTTGATGAATTCATTAAGTTAAAATAATGTACCTGTTTTTTACAATTATATATTGAAAATGTGAATTTATCTGTAATAGTTAGCGAAACATATCTTCATGACTATTTTTTGATGATGTGTGTACATTTTCTCGTTTGTTTAAAAATTATGTAATGTGACACTGCGTGGAAAAATAATTTTACTGCAACAAATTTAAATAAATTAATATTAAATTAAAAAATTAAAGTTAAAGGTTAAAATTATCACTGTAAAATTAGTTTATTCCAATTGCGACATTCATCATCTTCTTCTCCACTTTCTTTACCGTAACATCGATATCTCCAACTTGAAAGGAGAGTTTAGTGTTTTTAGGACGTCAATCAAAAAAGAAAAAAATTTAAATAATGTGTCAGCAAATAAAGTCGTTATATATGTCAAGTAGACGAAGATTGTGTGGATAAACGCTCCTAGAAGCATTCCTTGATAAACATTTGTCTAATCAACATGTAGGTGTGTTTCACTAACCATGGGTGATGATAGTTTAGGTAGGAAACTCACTCAATAGTTCACGTAAGAACCTCAAAAAGTGAGATAGTTTAAATGTGTTTTTAATCCTTAACTTTAATGTATTTGAAATCTCAAAGGACAAAGAAAACTTAATTATTATGATGAAATATTACTCTATTATAGAAAACGGTTATTCTAGAAAAAATGAGAACTTTTCTCAATTCAAGAAAATATAAAAGCTTGTAAAGATTAGTATGATTGCAAATAAACTACAACTTTGTTAATAAAATATCTGAAGTTTAAATTGAATAACAACCAGAGAGAAAGTTGAGATGTAGCAATTCCTCTCGTGTATCTTACGTAAGTTTCAAGTGGCTGTGGACTACCCCATTGACCTAGTGAGTATTTTCACCAGATAGACACTTTTGTGTCCTCACAAATTAAACCAACCATATGAAGGGACCAAACTTGGCCGGGCCTAACAATCCTAACCACTATTTTAAGGTTTGATATATCTCTCGTTATGAAAGTGACTCATATATATCCATAATGTCATACAAATGGCTCACATACACCCTTTTCTTTTTACAGAAGTGAAAAAAATAATGTTAATTTAATTTTTTAATTATTTTTTTGAAAAAAAATATAATTTATATGGGGTATATTTGATCCTCCTCATGCGTATTTTTTTTATTTTTTATTTTCCATGACTAATTTAAATTTATTATTTTGATGGTCAAATTTGTATGTTTCACTAATTTTCTTGTAAAATTTATCACAGATGCCCCATTTTTTTTTAGGGAAAATTGTATAAAATAACACACTATTAATTCAAATTAAATGTTATAACCATTGTCCACAGTTTCATTTAATCCGAATTCGTAGCAAACACTTTGTCATTCGCCTCTCTCCCCATAAATCTCGCTCGCCACTCTGCCTGATCTCGCTCGCCTCTCTCACTTTATACAAACACAAATGTATAAATTGTGTTTGAATAAAGCGAGAGAAAATTGTATACACAAATACAAATACAAATACAAATACAAATACATTTATTTTTGTTGTATACACTTATAATTATACAATACACATCTTCCCCTACCCAGTTTTCTTTTGACTTTCTCTCTTTCTCGTTTTATACAAACAAAAATTATACAAAATACAATGTATATTTTGTGTTTGTATAAAGCGAGATAGCAACCCGATTCAATTGTACACGAATTCAAATTTTATGCAGATATACAAACACAAAGAAGATATACATATACAAATGCAATTTGCATATACACAGAGGCCCGATTTATACAAATCAGATGACTACGATTAAAGTTGCCTGCGATTTTTATATAGATCTAATGCTCTTTAGCAAACATAGTTTGCTATGGAGCACAAATAGCAAAATTGTAGCTATAGAGCGCTAATATGATTTTTATGTTTGCTAAACCAAAAAATTACTTTTTTTTAATTTTATTTTTACAAATACAAAAAAGAAATTACAATATTAATTTTAATTTTTTTCTTTACACTAAAGAATGAAAGAAACTCAAATAATGATAACTAAAGAAGTCAATAAATAATTTTTGTATGAAAATGATTAAAATATACCTTGAACTTTGCTAGAGAATCATATATATACCCCTATA
The DNA here is from genome assembly GCA_029582345.1 of Solanum oplocense x Solanum tuberosum. NCBI lineage: Eukaryota > Viridiplantae > Streptophyta > Magnoliopsida > Solanales > Solanaceae > Solanum > Solanum oplocense x Solanum tuberosum. The sequence goes on along the minus strand of JAJONT010028565.1, from coordinate 10,488 downwards.
TGAATTTTTCTAAAATTAAAGTCAAAAAAATAAATTTAAAACTAATTTTTTCACTTCCGTTAGATGAAGGGTATATGTGAAGTCCTATTGTAACGGTAAGATATATGTGAGTCATTTGTATAACGATAAGGGTATATATGAGTCACTTTCATAATGAGAAGTATATCAGATCTAAATGACAAAGTTAAGAAGTATATCAGACCATTTTCCCTATTTTATTTACTATACTATGAGAGGGAGTTTCAAAGTGCTCATCAGCAGGCCAACATGCCATGCCTACTTGAGCACTTCCTATAATTTTTTGGTAATTCATTCGTTTTAACTAGTTAGTTTTATTTTTTAGATTATATATATTTAAAAATTGTGTAAAACATAATACTTATAAATCATAATAATTGACAATTTAATTTATTTTTTTTTTAAATCGACTGATTTTTGAAATTAATATATTTTTAAAAAATATGTAAAAAATTCAACCGATTCTTCAATTAATCTATCGGTGATACATAAAATAGGACAAATAGAAGTAACATGTACAGTATTATTTAGTTTGAAAACTATGTAAAAAGTATATAAATCTCAATAATTAACAACAATTGATTGGGTCTTTAAATTCTATCTATGCTACACACATTGGGACAAAGGCAATAACATATACTACTTTTGTCCCATTTTATGTGAGGTAGTTTGACTCACCACGGAGTTTAAAAAAGAAAGAAAGACTTTTAAAACTTGTGGTCCAAAATGAATGATAGAATTTTGTGTGGCTGTAAATCATTTCATTAAGTGTAAATAGATATTTTATAGTTAAATTGTTACTTAATATATAAATGTGTCATTCTTTTTGGGACTGATAAAAATCTAAAAATGAAAGTAAGTCACATAAATTGGGATAGAGAGAGTACTATTTAACAACTACATAAAATGTACTATAACTCACAATAATTAATAACTTAAAATATTTAAAAATTATACTAAAATTTAATTGACTCTCTAAATTGAGATAAAAAGTAATAGATATTAAGCATGTATCTGGTATATTATTGAAGATTTAGTCTTGGCAAGCTTGATTTTAGACGTGTATAGCAGAAATTTGATTTGAGAAAGTAAAATTTCTAACGCATAATTTGATGAATGGCTAAACTTACAGAAATTTTAAAAAATAATCCGTGGATTAAATAAGGCCCCAAAATCGGTGATCTATGACCATGCACCCCTTTCGATCTTCTTCTTCGTTCATTAGTTATATTCTTAGGAGAAAATGGTCAAATGACCCCTCAACGTATATTTGGATTTTCAACTACACACTTAAATTTCACAGGAGTCCTATCACTTCTCTGTACTGTTTAAAACTGAAATTACTACCTCCTTGAATGCTTAGCTAACATAATGAGTGTAGTTCACTCTCTTTGGGAGAGTGAGTATCAAATCTATTATTAAAACTTTAATTTTAATATCTCTTTTCAATAAATATATATGCATTTTTAATTATTTATTTTTCTTATTTGTTTTCTTTCTTCTCCAACAATGTAAACAAATCTCTCAATCTTTCACCATCTCTAAGTCTTGCTGCCCATCTTCACCAGATTCACTATTATTGATTCCAAACAAATTTTCAAACTCATAAAACTCTTGCAAAATTAATCAACCTAAATCAATTGTAGATAAGTTTACATATATTTATATCACCCCAAGATACTTTGGATTCGATTTGAGAAAAATCAATATGGGTTTACTTCAAACCCAATTGAACCCACCGAATTTTATTTTATTTTTACTAATAGATCCTTTAATTATCAATCTCAAATCTCAATCAATCAACTATATCTCAAAAATTATCGCTATTAATCTCGTTAATTCATCAACCGTCGTAGAATCAATCTCTTCCTCTTCGAAATTGTCGTCGCAATCGATGATGACGTGGAAGACATCATAGGCTCCTCCTCCTCATCTTCCTTGAGAGGATTACTTATCTTTGGTGACCACCATTAATGGCAATATTTTGCCATGTTCGTCTTCTCTCCCGCCTTCACTTTTTTTTTAAATTTGATTTTTAAGGTTTCAAATGAGCAAAATCGAAATATCTCTGGATAAGCTCTGGAATCTCATTATTCACCTTTCTTCCTTAAAGACCCAATTTCATGGACTTATGGTGTTCTAGTAATGGTGAAAATGGTGAAAGTACTTTGGGTGTTTGAAGGATGGGTCAGAATATAGAAGAAAAAGGGTAAATAAATATTATAAAATAAAATAAAATTGATGAGGTGTCAAACGAGTGAAACTCACATGCCACCATAGATCTGGTTATGTCCTTTTAAGGGTATAGTTAATTCATCTTTAAACAGTTCAGGGGGTGATAGGACTCCCGTGAAGTTTAAGTGTATAGTTGAAAATTTGAATATACGTTAAGGGGCATTTGGCCATTTTCTCAAGAAAAAAACTGAAACTTGTGATTCTAAATACTCCAATAAGATTCCCATGACTAGAAAAATATCTCATTTAATTTGATGTACAATTAAAAAATCAAAATTAAATAAAATTTTTTTCATGTTTTACGAAAATAAAGCAACATTATATCATAGAAAATGAAACAAATGGAATAGTGCTTAATGAAAACAAATGGAATGAGAAAAACAGTAAAGAAATAAGATTTATTTCCAGGAGAAAGATAAGATGGTGACATATATAATAAATTAGTGAATAATTACAATACAATATTCTTAAGGCCAAACAAAATCAACACAAATTTTGGGAAGTTCTTCAAAATCCTCAGCTAAATTGAAGTCAGTGTTGAAATTAGTTGAGGAATTGTTGAATACCCTTTGGTTGGAAACTCCTTTGGCAGCCACAACAGCACAAGAATCAGCAACTGAAGACGAAGAAGGTGAAGTTAAATAATCAGTATTTTCATGTCTAAGAAGCTCAGCTAACAAAAGAACGAGAGAAGCCATTTGATAAAAAAAATTCTAATGAAAGAGGTTTTCAAGATTTTTCTTTTGTTTGATACAATGAATTCAAGGCACACAATTTTTTCCTAATTTATAAGCAATCAAAAGTAGGTGAATAGTAGTAGTATTAAAAGCCGGTTTGATGATATTTATTTAATATAAGAAAACAAGGGGCAAACAAAAGCAGTTGGTTCAGAAAATATGTGGTGAATCATGGAGCTTTCGATTTAGTTCATGTTTATACTTCTTTCTTTTTTCTAATTTACATGTCATCCTTGTTAAAAATAGACATTTTTAAATACTTATCGTCACAAAATTAATGTATAAATAATAGAATTTTTTTAATGTATATATTTGACCAACATAAAAAAACTAAGTAAATAGTTCATGTGTATTGATCAATTAATTAAATCAAAATAAACTAAATCATATTCATTGATTAAAAACTTTCTTTTATGAGAACATTAAATAAGAATACAATGATAAAGTTATATAATTTCTTACGAAACATGAAATCTAAAATTGTGACAACTAAAAAGAAACAGAAGGAGTATTAATTTAATTAGTGAAGAGTGAAGACATGATACGTTCATTTGAATATCTTAATTAATAAATTTGAGAAAATCTTAATTATTTAGTTGATTGACTACTTGAACTCTCACCTTATCGATGAGGGTATGATTCCAATATTGTAAATCTCCTCCTCTATTTTCTCTTTCCCTCTCTAATTTAAATAATAATAATAATAATAAATTTATTTTAACTTTATAATTTTTTTATATATATAATAATTTATTTAACATAAAAATATATTGGGTTAGACAGCACAAGTTACCAACGCGGCCCCTAGCTATTTGTTCCTGTTGTTTTGTAGTTTTTTCTTGTTTTTGTCAACAGTTTCGTCTTTTTGTGACTCTGCCTTTCATTTATGGACCGCTACCTATTTCTCAAAAGTACTAAGACAAAAACCACGGCTTGTTCACTCTTTTTGTTGCGGTGCGATTCTTTGTTATTTTTATTAAAATATTTCAGTATAATACATAAACAGACACCTAAGTTCAATCTTAGAGGTAAAGTGTCTAGATATATACTGTTACAAAAAAAGTAAGCTTCACTTTGGGTTTATTTGTGGAAATATATTATAGTAAATTTTACCCGTTTACGACGTATATATAAAAGTAATAATATATCTTATTAAATAGTACCGTTTGCAAATTTAATAACAAGTATGTAGCCATTAGGTTCGAGCTCTGAATATGAAAAAATTCTTGACAAAAAATACTACTCCCGAATGGAGTTCTATAGGGCATGATTCATGAATATCGAAACCTGAATGAAAAATAAAACAAATATATAGCATGTTGAATAATAAAATAAATAAATAATCCTAGTTGCCAACTCTTTTCTCTTGAATCTTCGAATTATTCTCTATTGAATTTTCTAGTTTTAATCGTTAATATTACAATTTTCCTGCGGTTAACACGATGTCTCCCAAATATTTTTCATTACGTGATCCGACTCTCTTTCTTCTTTCTTCGATCATTGATGTACAGATTGTGATGGTGGTAAAAACACCTATACTAGCTACTACACCTACAGAATTCCATCAGTATATTTCAATATTACTTATAAAATTCGTAATCCAAAAGCTGCATAATTAAGTTTTTGTCAATTTATTATATCTTCATGTAATTCTTAAGCATGATATAACCGAAAAATCCTCAAATTAGGGACGGAAAGTATTGAAATCGATGGATAATACACATCGCCCGCTTATACTTCACACAAGGTGGATTTGAACACATGATGCATCTTACGCGCATTATGCTCTAGCCATTAGACCAGTCTCCCAGGGCTAAAAGGTCAATAATCCATTAACTAAAATATATAATTAAAAGGTGCTTTCTTTAAAACATTCAAGTAAAAGAGAATCCTATCAGCCTTGACAAAAGGTCCAAAATTATCAAAACCACAACAGGTGGGAAAGAAATGAAGCCGAACAAGATGGTAAAAAAAACACTCTCCAACAAGATGCCTTCCTGTTTCTAATCTGATTAGACAGACACCAGAGCAGAGTCACCTCACAAAGCTGTTGATAAGAGAAAGCTCAAGATCTACAAGAGGTTCAAGCAAAATACCACTTTATTCCACGACAACCTGGATCACAATTAAACAATCAGATAGTATTCAAACAGGAAGAAAGAAGAGGGTTATCAAGGGGAAAATTTGGCGTTCTTTTATAAAATCTCTCTGTAATAATCTCAAATAAAATTATAGAAACAAAAGTTCACCATTGAGTGCAACTACTCATTATTCAAATAAATAAGGCACAGAAACGAGAAACCAGAAAACCGCATGCAGTTTGATACAACCACCACAGATTTTCCACATGGCCACAGGTAACAGAATAGACCTTACAAATGAGCGTTGTAGCTATTCAGTTCAAGCAGTAACCACTTAAAAAATCAAGTTCCATGAGAATCTGAGGGAAGGAAGAGGGAACAAGTAAAATGGATACAGATATGCTGTGAACCCCCAAGACTCCTACTCGAAGGGGCTACCAACAGCAGATCAAGGAACTGCCATAACTAGCTTCAAGAAGGGAAATTGATTCTGCTTTGCATTAAGCTTCTCTATAACATCTGTTATGGTACTATCTTCTGTCAACACTCTTGATTCTTCTAGTTGGCATTGCCCATGAGGTTTCACAAAGAGCTAAGTACAGTTTCTATATGTAATGCAACGGTCCATACATAACAGAGAGTAACAGTACTCATGGGGCGCCATTTTCTTAATCAGTAACTCATGGGATGCGTATAAGTTATTACCATTATCCCATGAATCATGGGTCGCAGCCAGTTACACATGCGACTACGTGAAGCCTCTAATGCCCCCTGTGTCATGGATAACCTTCTAACCTAATCATGCTTGAACATGCGGATTTACAACTATTTCCATACCTACTACAGCTCCGGCCCACAATGCCCAGGGACCACTGCATCAGCCAACAGGCAGTGCCCATGCACACATTCAACAGGCTGCCCCAGCAACACACAACCCATAACAAAGCTCTTGTCCCTACAAGGCTGCTCCAACAAACTTACTAGAAACTCCATTAGAGCCACAATGCTCTAAAAAAGCTAAAGTCCCTCAATTTAAGTATCAACTATCAAGTCCATCTTCTAAGGAAAAAGATATCAAGACCATTTTATTGCATACAAGTGTCATGTATACTCTATTTGAAGCAATTTCGTCACAACGTCTAAAGCCGAAAATCCACAAGATTAATGTTTCAGAGGCAAACTATAAGATGAACGTGTGGTCATACAAGATTAGCTATGATAAGAAATGTCCACAACTGTCAGAAGGTGCAAGTAGCGCATATGGAGGACAAAATGAGAGAATGTTGCTTGAGATGGATAGGACACGTAATAGGTAGTCTTCCAGATGAACTGTGTCTTAGAAGAGAAAATAAGATGATTAAATGTGTAATAAGAGGAAGAGTTCGACTTGAAATCACATGGAAAGGAGTTGTCTTAAAAAATTAAAATTATCTAAGAGTCTATGTAGATCTAGCAAAAAATATAAAATAATGACAAATGAAAATCCATACAAGTGATACAATCTAGAAGACTGGTGCTTACTAGATGACTCAGTATGTCAGAGAATAGAGATAAAACCACTAGTGTATTAGAGAACACTTGTACTATATAGTCTTAGTACCACCACACAGTGAAATATATGGACCCATACAGAGAGAGCGCTTATGAAATTAAGGTTCCATAAAGCCAACTCCAACCAACATACTGATGCATACTTGTTGTAATTTCTTGTCAAATCTAGTAACTAAGGACTTCTTTTTGTTCATAAATAGGGGGAGAAGTAGTTGGAAGCAAGCAAAGCTTTTCTCAAAGAGAGTCGTGTGTAGTCTCTCTCAAAGAATAATCTTGTATAGTCATTACCCCTATGCAACATCCACTTATATAACAAAATGTCCTTTTCTACCAAATAATGACACCCCCTGCAGTGACATTGACACAGTTTTTTCAACTTTCACTTTTTTCATGGCTCTCCACAGTTTTTTATAGTCTCATTTACAAATCCAATGATTCAGTTTCCTCCTTTTAAGGGACTTCACACACTTGGAGGAAAAAGAGTAGGAAAATATCCTCAGATACTACACAAATAAATAGGCAATTACATGGCCTAGAAGTCATAAGTGAAAAGCTATCAAGAAAATATTGAAGCTATCAAGCAGGTTACCTATTTAGCTCAACAAATGATTCTTAGGAGACATAATAAAGGGAAGATAAATCTACTTCAAGCTATATGTATGGATGATCAACTTTTCACCCTCTTCAAAAGAAACAACATTATTGACGAGAAATCTTTGAACTAGAAATTGCAAATGTTAAAATCATTAAGAAACTGAAGTATCATACAGGCATAGAATCAAAAAACAACTACAAATGGCAGAAAACTAATATAGCAATTGTTCTTAAAACTACAAGAGCAGGAGATTAATATTGAGAGTAAGGACTATCATGCAAGTGCAGTATCAGATTACCCTTATGCAGCCTCAGTGCTAGTCTCCTTTTCCTCTACTTCACTTGCAGCCGCGTTTGCCTCTGCACCTTGTGCATCTTCTGTAGGAGGCTGAACCTGTTCATCTTCTGGCAATGGCTCCTCAACATAGTCATTCTCGAACGCATCTGGAGGCACCTCGTAAATTCTAACTTGTGGCTTGGTTGGGTCCTTAACAAGCACATATTTCCCTTCATTCAACTTCATACACAAGTCCACAATACTTTTCACAATACCCCACATGTTTGATGTGTTCAAATTAATTTGTGTAGCGAAGTCCTTAGGCTTATATCCTACAACAGCTAATATCACATGGTTAAAATGATCCCTAGGATGAACTCTTGATACATAACCCAACTTCATCATATCAGCATTAGCTAACAGTGCTTGTGCAGTCCATTTAGCAAGTTTATTAGCATTGTTCTTCAACTCAGTAGCTAACACAGCACCCCTTTGTGTCTCCAGCTTCTGCCTCCAATCAACACCAGAGTACTTAGGATCAAACTCATTCAAGGCATTCAGAGTCAGGAATGATCTCTGGTTGTTCACTTCAGCCACACTCTGCACTTCACATCTCGCCACCAAATATGTATCATCATCCAACTTCCACCTCCTGTATCTGTACCCCACTGATGCCACCTCTTCCCCTTCAGTTGCAAACGGGTTTGGCTCATCATAACTCAACTTCTTCCCATCTCTAATCAGCACCTGTTGCGAGAAATTCTGATTGATGTAAGCAGCCTCGACACTCAAAGAATAAGCTGAATTGATATCATCCTTCACATCAGGCAATGGTTCTTGCGAAGTTTCATGCACAGAAAGCAAATCCAGCTGTGACCCATCACGCTTGTCGAAAAACAACTTATTCCCAACACGCTGAACAACAATATCCCATGAGTAAACAGACCTGGGAGCACACATTAAAGTAGACAAGATTGTATCTGTGGCGAAAACAGTAGCTTTATCCTCATTAGCCAAACGGCGGATAACAGGATCGTCAGTAGTAGTAATTTTGAAGAAATTCCTGTTCTTGAACCTCTCCAGACGACGTTCGTTCTTTGGAGTAATACGGTCGTAGGACCGGTCGTAAAACTCAAGGCCACCGCAGATTAGCAGGTCTTCAGGCTCTGGAACGGAGAACGAAAGCTTTGAGAAGGTAGAAAACGGGATCTGATCAAGCATGTTCCATTCAGGCTGAATATCAACTGATGACTTGAACACCGCAGATTCTCTTCTCTGGCCAGCATTGGTGCCTGAACGATTGAGATTATACAATCTGTCCCGACGGGCTCTTTCTTTCTCTTGCTCGCGTTTTTTGGCCTCGACTTCCTCGTCGCGCCGCTGTGGAAGCTGAGAACGGTTATTATGAGGATTGAACCGCCACCTAGGGTTGAACTTCGGACGATGTTGTCCATGGTGATGGGATTTAGCGGCAGTATCAACGAGACGGAAAGATGAATCTTCGTCGGCGGTGAGTGTAGCGAAGGAGTCGTCACCGGAGAAGTCGAAAGCGGAATCAGTAGGGTTTTGCTTCGAGTTGGATCCAGGTCGGTTTGAGAGAGAGCGAGTCCAATCAGCGATCCGGCCGAGCTTGTCGGAGCGGGAGAAAGGGGCAAAAGGGGCGTTAGAGATTTGGTTTGCAACGGAGACGGAAGAATCCGGTGGACCCCATCCGTCAGAATTGAACGGTACGGAGCCAAGATCAAATCCTACCATTGTTGATAGGATGAGAACTTATCAACTTTCCGGCGGGTTTCTGGAATATGAAGAAACGAAGCAGAGAGTAGAACTATGAAGAAAGTTGAGCAAACCCTAGCTCTAAAAGAGGATTATATAACTTTGAAAGACAGGTCCCTTATGAATATTTAAAGTTCGATATAGCCCCTATATTTATATGATTTGCAACTTGCTTTCAGTTGTATGTTTTCTTTATGGAAAAGGATTTGGTTTCACTAACAAAATTGTGGGGAACTTATAATGTATGAATTAAGAATGGGATAATTGGCAAACTAATAATGTTAATTAAGTGCACTAACTATCGTTTCAGTTATTTCCTTTAATAAGCAAAATCTCGGTCACTTTGCTATTATTAGGGCCCCATTGATTTGTATAATTTATTAAAAAAATAAAACAGACGTTTTTTCTTTTTCCCTTTCTTTTATACAATGTCTTCTCCTATTTCCTTCAAATTCTCCCAAATCTTTTCCTCAAATACAATTTCAAATTACAAATTTCTCCAGCACGTTCTCGTCTCGTTTTCAAAAGAGAAATATTACTTCAAAAATTTCAGGTACCACCAAAACTCATCTCATTCTATTAATTTTTGTTAATTTTTTCAATTTAAATGTATATGTATATATAATTTATTTTTTTCAGTCATTTACTGTATAATCATTATTTTTACATTTTTTGTATTGATTCATGTCTTATACTATTTGCTTATACAATTGTGGTTGTATAAATGTATAATATTAGTAGTTATTGTATAATGTTCCTTTAAATATATACTTATTTCTGGGTCAAGTAAAAAAAGGAAAGATAAAATTGACGTTTCTACTGATCACAATGATAAAACTGAAGTTGTTGTTTGTGGGTCATTGGACTGTATAATTATGTGGGTCATTGGACTGTATAATTATGTGGGTCATTGGACTGTATAATCATTATTTTTATATTTTTAGTGTTGATTCATGTCTTCTACTGTTTGCTTATACAATTGTGGTTGTATAAATGTATAATATTAGTAGTTATTGTATAATGTTCCTTTAAACATACATATTTGCTCACACTTATACACTTGTGTCTATTTTAATATATTTTAATATGTGAATCAACATTGGCATTTTGCTTTCTTTAACCTTATACTCAATTTTCAGCTTAATCACATTTGTATCAACACCGAGTTGCATTGCAATAACATTATACAACTCCTTATACGATGAACTTTCTTTAAAAA
>JAJONT010028564.1:0-14045 GCA_029582345.1 Solanum oplocense x Solanum tuberosum | reverse complement strand
TGGGCCTATTTCTTGAGCAGCTATTTTCAGCCCACTTATCAGCAGCCCACCTTATTACAACAATACAATAGTAGCCCAAGCCCATTCCAATAAAAAGTCTCAGTGTACAATACAACCGAAAATGCGTCGTTAGGCCTACCCTTGGCACAAAAGGGTCACATATCTGTTTAAAACGCACAATAAATGTTTATATGCTATAACTGATTGTGTGAATATGTTGCTTTGTTTGAGGATTCTCTAGCCCACTTCTTTTGGAAATTTCTCTAGAACCTTAAGCACAAACATCAAGTGACTATCGAAAGTGCGTCCAAATAATTCTTGAGTCTTTAGTTTCCCAACAAAATTCGAACTTCACTTTTAAATCCTAAATCTTACTCTCTCATCTCAGAAAAGGGTCGTTTCTTCATATCAAATGAAAAAAGAAATACAAGCTAGTCGAACTACGTAGGACTTGAATTCTCCTCCGTGAGATACGTAGGCAACCTTTCAAGGCTCGATCCTCATTTTTTAAGAAATTCTATTTTTCCAACTCTTGCAATGAGATTTGAATTTCATCTCAATCGAAAATCAAAAGTATATCAATGAAAGATTCAAAAGGACCTTGGCTTCACACAAGACAACCATTGTGATTCACTGGACCCAAAATCAAATAGACAAATTTATGTCTAATAGTCATTTTCTTGTGGGCTAGACCCAAAAACTCTTGTGTTTGCAATCATGTGTGTGATATTTTGTATTATTTATCATCTACACAGACTAACATGTTTATCTTTTGAGTTATTTTCCTTTTGACATAGCCAAAACTGATCCGTGTCTAGAAAATGGCATAACATCCATACTTCACAAGATCTAAAGACCCCAAAGTTTCCTTCTCTGACCAATGTTTGTCAAAAGGCAAAGAAAAAGTGGTTGAAAATGCTGAGAATACTGATTCAACTGAAATTACTGTGAATGAGCCTATCATTGTTGAACAGAACAAGTTGATTGCATAATTGTTCATTTAGATTGTTGAAATGGATAAGACCCGAGATTTGACAAATCTGGTTATCATTGCCAACACTTCTACTCCACAAAATGAAAGCCCTCTACTTTATTTTTCTACTTCGAATCCAACATATGAACGTTTTCCTAACAATTCATCCACCGCTACGATTCCAAAACCTCTCATCATCAACCTAATAACCCCTAACCCATATCATGCTTGCTCCTGTCCATTAAATCCCTACTCAAATTGTTCAAAACCCACTTATTACTCAACTCATACCTCTAAAACCATTTTTCATATTCCAATATCGTTAGAATCATACCCTCCATTTACCACATATTTTGAACTCGATCATTATGAGAAGAAGGAGAAGAAGTGGAAGGTCATAAAAGAAAAGGTTGAACAAAGCATCAAAGAGGAAGTGATGAATGCAATAAAGGATATTCAATACACCCCAGATGTTGTTGGATTGAACTATGAAGACATGTGCATCCATCCACATTTGGAGCTTCCAGAAGGTTTTTAAGTACCAAAATTTGACACTTTTAGTGGAGTTGAAAATCCTTTGACTCATTTGAGGGCTTATTGTCCCCAAGTTGTGGGAGTAGGGAAAGATAAAGTTTTGTTAATGCGACTCTTTAGTCGAAGTCTAAAATGATAAGCTTTGAAATGGTTTATTTCTAAAAAAATCAAGCAGTGGCTGAGTTGGAATGTTTTGTCTAAAGACTTCATTGAAAGGTTTGGTTACAATGTAGAATTTATTCTTGGTTGATACTCTTTGGAGAGAATCAAACAGAATTCTACTGAAAGCTATCGAGAGTATGCCTACCGTTGAAGAAGAGAGGTTGCAAAGGTTAGGCCTCCCATGACCGAGAAACAAAATTATTGACGTCTTCATACGCATTCAAGAGCGGCAGTACTACAATAAGATGTTGCTCATTTTAGGAGGGAAATTCAATGAGATAGTAAAAAATGGTAAGGCTATTGAAGACGGTCTCAAGACCAAAAACATCATTCAAATGACTTCCCAAGATAAATCCTCAGGATCATTTAGGAGGAAAAGGGAAGATGTTTCCTCTGTCTCATTTGAATCGAGCCAAAAATCTAAGAGACATGTCGGTCCAAACCCTATCCTTTAGCTCCGCAAGATCCTTACCCCATCTTTTATGTCCAACCAAATTACCAAGCTCCACTTTCATATTACCCAAATGTTCAACCAAATTACGAAGTCACTTTGCCAAATTACCCAAATTCCCCTCCTAGCTACCAAACTCTACAATACCCAAATTTTCAAACACCAGCACCTACTCGCCAAAATCTTCCACTTTATCATCAAGTACCTCCACCTCCATGAAACAATTACAATATTTCTCATCCAAAACATGAGAAGACACCTTCTCGAGTCCTTACTCCTTTGGTTGAAAGTCCAACTCTTTGAGATATTAAAAGCAACTGGTCTGATACAAACAATTGATCCAAAAAATGTTAATGTCAATTCTAGACTTTACAGGGCCGATCTTCATTGTGCTTACAATTACAATAATTCATTTCCGAATCGTGGAGGTCTTACTATTAACATGATCGAGGTCGAAGAAGATTGGTGTATGGGTAAAGGTGTAATACCTATCAACCTAGACAACCTTGATAGAGTTGTAACTTCTCTAATCATAAGTGAGAAATCTAAATTTACGATCATGGAACCCCAACAAGATTTTGCTTTAGTGCCAAGAGAGGGTCAAAACAAGAAGGAGATTAATCATGTTCCACCAAAGGCTTTGCCTCATTTGTATCAGTCCTTTCTGGTAAGGGAATATGCCAATGATGACGGTCTTGGAGAAGGAACTGGGGGTCTTTCTAAGGTTGTTGATGTTAGGCTGGAGAAATTGATCGAGACACCAAGCATACGAGACGTCAAGCCAATGGAGCAAGTTCTTAATTGAACTTCCACTCCGCTCTTGATTCCTCACTCATCTTGATAGACAAAGATGAATTTTATGCTATTTCTAAAATCGATGGTAGTCCTAATGAGGCCCCGGATCCACCTTTTATGTCACTTTACCTAATTATGTTTTAATTTTCCTCGTAATATTTGAAAAGGGCAAAATGTCTCCTAGTCATGGCCAAAGTTCATAGTTCTTTTTTTCCAATGAAAGCCTCTTCTATTGCGAAAATTTATTCACTTGCTTTGATTTTTTTATCTAACAGTCTGTGTTTTCAGTAAATCTAATTTTAAATTTGTCAATATCAAGTGAATGAACAAAATAGAGTACATGAAGATGAGTTTGAAGAGTAGGATGAAGACATCATGATATTCAAACTCCTTGTCAAAGAATTGAAACAGTTTGAGAATCAGAATAAGTTGAATCTGAATGAGACAGAAAATTTGAACCTAGATATGGATGAATATATCAAAGAGGCACGAGTCAATGCCTATTTCCCAGAAACTCTACAAAGAGAACTCATTGATTTGCTTAGACAACACATCGATACATTTGCTTGATAAAATGTCGTGGTTGAGCACAGTCAGTTATCTCACAAGTTGCCAATCAACTCAGATGTTATCAAGAGCTATTAGATTTGAAGATACATATTTTCTTTTATTTATTTCCCTGTAAACGCATCATTTGCTTGTATTTGTCTCATGTTTTAAAGTTATTTTTAATATTTCTCCTTTGACTTGAACTACATTCGACCTAAATTCTCAAGAATGAGATACGTAGGTGGCCTGTGTCGACCTCGGTCATTTTCTTTTTAAATCTCCTATTTCTGTTAATCCTTGAGAAGGGGAACTACGTCTGACCTGATTCCTACCTCAATGGGATACATAGGCGCCATAACAGTTCGGTCATATCTCCCGTAAGATTTCTATTTTCCTTTACAATAGAAACTGGGAAAGAATTTTTGAAAGGTACTAAAAAATTCTCAAGAAGAGAATCTCTCCAACGAGTCAAGACTAGGATACATTGTGAGTTGCAACTGGGACAAATATTTTGAGAGGGTCTCAAAAATTCTACAAGTCATATATCAATAGTTTGAGATACGCCAAGACATCAAACTGGGACAGAAATTTTTGAGGATGGCCTCAAAAATTTCTTCAAACGTCACTAGAATCTATAGTAAATTTTGAATATATCGGGCATGATTAGAAGTTTAAAGCTCAATTGAAATGCTCTCTGGCATCGCTAAAGTTCGTAGTCAACTTCTGCAATCTCCGGCACTGTTACAGTCCACAGTCAACTGCAAAACTTTCCGATTATAGTAGATTTTGGGAGGACCATGTCAGAAATTTCTCAAGCTTTAAGAATCTTTTGAATTCTCCAGAACAAGCTATCAGACACGTCAAAAGTTTTGAACCAAGGACGTTCATTTAAGCTATGCATGACATGACATTTGGCAGTGACCTTTCCCAAGTTGATTTTTTGAAAATCTTTTTTTTAAAGATTTTTAATATGTCAAATATTTTGTATAATTTCATCTTATGTCTATCGAAAAGCTAGAAATCGGAGCGATCAATCGAAGATGCAAGACAAGGAGTAAGCAATCAAAGAAGTAAACACAGATCAGTTTGTTTAAAATACTAACAATTTTTCTGTGGATGCAGATTTATAAGAATGCCACAAGATCATCATACTCCTCCGTTCAATAAATTCAGAGAAGTCAAAAGGGCGAGGAGATTCCCAAAATTGACAACTTTTATGTGGATGCAGGAAAGTCATAGAAGTTTTCAGAAGAAACGAAATAGTTCAGAATACTAGCAAAAACACTTCAATAAAATCTCCGGAAAAACATGAGTCATAATGAACACAAAATATTCAAAATAGGAAAAAGTGAAAGCATCACTCTCAAGATATACAAGCATCAATAAAGACATCGAATTACATTTTTCAGCAGCAAGGAAGTTTGAAGAATATTCACAAATCCCGTCGATATTAGACATGGTAATGTGAACCACCCAGAGGGACATCGTTGTTACCACCACCCAGAGGGACATTTCTACAGTATTATCAAATAAGATAGTACCATCACCCAGAGGGACATCGTCTTTATCACCCAGAGGGTCAATCATACCATATCATCAAATGAGATGATACCATCACCCAGATGGACATTCATTTTATCAATGGAGCATCAACGTCATTGCCAGTAAGACCTTATCTTAATCCAGCATCAAGAAGTCATCATCACAGCCATTTCCCAATGAGACCTTATATTCATTGAGCACCTAGAAGTCATCATCAACGTCATTGCCTAATAAGGCCTTATTTTCATTCAGTACCAGGAAGTCAGCATCATCCTATCATGGAGCAACATCATCCTGCCAATGGAACATCGTCATCCTATCAATGAAGAATTGCCATTGCCCAATGAGGCCTTATCTTTATTCAGCACAGGGAAGTCATCATCATCGTCATTTTCCAGTGATGTGTTATCTTCACTCAGCACCGAGAAGAATTATCATCTTATCAATCGAGCATTAAGTGTCATTACCCTATCAATGTAGCATCATGTAGTTGCATTATCCTACTAATGGATCAACATCATCCTACCAATGGGCCATCATCATCTTACCAATGAATAATCATCATCTTATCAATCAAGCATCTAAAACATCATCCTACCCATGGATCAACATCATCCTGCCAATAGATCACCAATGCAAAATCATCAACTTATCAATCGAGCATCGACGTCATCGTTCTATCGATGTAGCAGCATCATCCTACCAATGGAGTATCATCATTCAATCAATGAAGCATCGCCATCAACAATATTACACATTATCATCGTAGAATCATATCAATTCATTATCTATTATGTCAAAACTGATGGAGGCTGATGTTAGAATATTTACAAAATAAGACATGTGTCGAATATGGTAAAACATATCACTTCTCTATTCGAATTATAGTTTCTACTAACAAGTTTATTTTAGTACTTGTCGAGCGCATCCAAGAGGATGAATTCTCAAATCAAACCACATGTGCGGACGACATCAAAAAGGATGCAGCATAATGTGAAACTTTTTCTTAGAAGCGAACTGGGACATATTCTAAAGAGGAGTATAAAACTTTTAGGACGCGAGCTGAGGAGCAACTTCCACCACAATAAAACTACACCCCTATCAGAAGGTATGTGGGTATTTCCTTGGGTTTATCAGTTTCTGTTTTGCATCTGAAACTTCAACTCTCACTGGGGGCAACTTTTCAATCTGAGTGACAATACACAAAGAGCTTTGGAAATTATGTCCTTGTAAGTTCTTACTTATGGGTGTGAAGTGCACCACATTCATGGCTAAGAAGTTACATGCTTCTTTTTCATACTCGAGTTATTTGTTACTCTTCCAGAACCAAAGGTTATCGAGCATACCTGATTTCCTTTTCAACCAACTGAGTCGAACTACAAACAGCCTGATTCCCTGAGTTGAGGGATATGTAGGCAGGACCCATATTGAAAACTCGACTGTATTCCAACATTCTCTCTTATATCTTATTTACGAGCATTTTGATCTCTTTATAATTCAATATCGAGATAGCTTCTAAATTCTTTCAGAATCATGCGTCAAACAAAGTGTATCTCTAGCGAGATGTGTTCCTCCCTCCCCTCGATATGTCCTCTCTATACAAGAAGATTCTCAAATCAGGACAGATGGAGCAATCTCATAGCCTCGTTCGCCCTTCTCTCAAAATCAGATAACCCATTTTGATTTACCGTTTGATTCGTGCTATTCCAGATCTCCAGCCTTATCTTCTAAGAGATTTTAAATTTTGAATTCAAAATGGCCCTAATTCATCCATTTCTCCCCCCACCCCGTTTTCAATCCCCATTTTTCTGCCTATATATATCCTCTATTCTCTTCGTTCAAAGGGGGTTGAGAAAATAGAGGTTGGAAAATATACGAAAAAGACTGAAGAAAGAAGAAACAAGAAAAATAGAGTGGTTCATAAGAGGAATCTTGATTTTCATAGTTGCTAAGTTAGGAATTCCAAATCTCGAACTCGCATTTTGAGCTTCATGTTTCTTTTGCATCGGAGTTTCATCAAAGTTTTTCTCATCTAAGCTTTAGGAGGGAAGTGGACTTCAACTCGTCATCTCAGTTCCGTTGCTTCGAGAAAAGTAACATCTCTCCCCTCTTTCACATTTTTATTTAGATTTTAAGTGTTGTGTGTAAATCCTTTTTTATGTGAAGTCTCTTTGGTTTCGTCTTTGTTCTCCCTTACTTTGATTATAATACTCATGGATGAAATCTTGTTTTAGCTCGAATACAAGTGTTTGATTTATTCTTGAATATTCTCGCTTACATTTTGAAGTCGGTTAATCGATACTTTGCATCACCTTGTTCAAGCATTATGTTGGAAAGTGATGTTAATCAAGTGTATATTTTTTGTTTGTATTCTTTTCGATTTGAACCATATAAAAATGATCAGTTGTTATAAGTTTTGACAGAGTTGGGCTTACTTTTTGTTGTTGTGTATAGCTTGAGAATCATGTTCTAATTGTAGCTACATTTTGATGTTGTTTCCTATGATTTTGCTAAGTTCAAAATAGGGTGAGAGTTGTTTTTTCCTTAGAGTTTATATTCGTCAGTCATTTGGTTGTTACTTTGTTTTTTTCTCTTCCATTCTTTGCATGTCTTAACTCATGATTATTCAAAATCCTTATCGTCCTCCTCGATATATCCTTGTATGTGATAGTTTAAGATTGATTTTGCTCAGTCTGTTGGCTCATCTATTCCGCCATAGCTTACTAGAATAGTTGTGCTATTGTATGCCTCAACTCGTTCTAATTAATTGGATCTTACTGTTGAAAACATGTTTGCTCTAGTTTGTTATATAAGCATATGTCATGAGTCAAGTTATGATTTATTTAGAGGTTCACAACCTAGCAAATATATATCAATTTATTTTGTTCATGCATTCTGGGATGTGAAAATTTTATATATGACATATATTAGACTAATATTTTCAAGTTATAGTAGTAGAATTAAACTTTCAAGTTGTAACATTAAAAAATTTCAGATTATAACAGTTTATAAAAAAAAGTTTTTTTTTAATAATTGAAAACACTTGTTTTGAAAAAAATAAAAAGATAAAAAAAATTATAATAAATCTTTTCTTCAGAAAAAAGGTAAAAAAAACAGAAATAAGGATGTTAATTAAATTTGAATTGATTGAAAATAATTATTAATTAGCATGAATTAAGGAAATTCAAACTAATTAAGAATATTTAGTTTCCTTAATTCACTATAATTTGTTAAAATTAATTAAAAATTCTGATTTTATCCATTTTTTCTTCCACGTTTCTCTCTCTTCGATTGTTTTCCAGAAATCTTGTCACTGGCCTAGCGATTAATTGAAGTTTTTTTTTGTTTGAAAAATCTTGATTTTGTTGTGATGGACAACTACTTATCTATATTAATTAAACATGGTGGAAGATGGGATCCTTCATGTTAATAATTATTATGGTTTATTATTTGTATTTGTATTTCAGCGAAATGAAAAAAAAAACAGCAATGAAACTGTAAATCACATTTTGTGATTTTGTTTTTGTAAATCGTCACTATAATTAAGATGAGATGTCTTTTTGTATAATCAATACATTTTGTTCATAATACGTATTAATTATTGTGAAACTGTAATATTAGTGATTTTATTGGTACGTTTCTGTATTTTTTTTGTTTTTTGGTTATTTTGTATACTGTCAAAACCATGATTTTGTGAGAATTTGGCGCAATGAGTATAAATGTTTGAATAGAAATAGTTTTATCGTTGTAGATTAGGTACGTAGATTGAAATTATAATATTGAATACTGTTTTTTTTCCTAAAAATATAAATTAAATGTATAGTTTTGAATGAATTTGGTAGTATAAATGGAATGAAATTGTGTTCACTAATGTGTAAAAATAGTTATTTAGAATTTTGAAGAATTGTATGCAAAGTGTTTTAAGTTGGTATGAAATTTGAAATTTTATTGTTTATATAAGTATTGTCGAGTGTGTATAAATTTGTGTGAGAGGAATGAACTATTTGGTATGAGAAATGTATAAATTTGGTATGAAGGGTGATTGTTTGTATGAAATGTGTATTACGTGGTATGAAATGTGAAATATTTTTTTTTTATGAAATTTGTTTTGGAGTGTACTGTCTAAATGATATTTGTATGAAAAAATAATGACGAGTGTGTGTAATTTTGTTGTTATTATAATGAATTTTGTGGATGAAATTTGTATTGTCTTTGGTATGAAAAGTTAATATAAATACAACATATTTCTAATTGTTTTGTATTATGTAAGACTAATTGTATTAAGTGGGTATGAAATGTGAAATATTTCTTTTTTATGAAATTTGTTTTGGAGTGTACTGTCTGAATGATATTTGTATGAAAAAATAATGATGGTGTGTATAATTTTGTTGTTATTATAATGAATTTTGTAGATGAAATTTGTATTGTCTTTGGAATGAAAAGTCAATATAAATACAACATATTTCTAATTGCTTTGTATTATGTAAGACTAATTATTATTATTTTTAATGAAACATGGACATATGTTGATTTTCAGATGGAGGGGATTATATATGAATCTTCTAGTCTTTATAGTGGTCTAGTAAGTGCGATAACATCACAGCTTATGATAGATGTTAATATTAAGGGATAAGGTTTGAAAAATACCCCAACTTTGGTCGGATTTGCTGTTGCGATACTAAACTTTCATAAGGACCTATTACCTCCCTAGACTATTTTATATCGTATTTTTTACCCCCTGAACTATTTAATAGTGTATTTTAAAAGTATATATGTGCCCACATGGACACATTACTATTTATAATTTTGCATTATTTTTTATGTCCACGTGGGCAAATATATATGTTTAAAATACGATATTAAATAGTCTAGGGAGGTAATAGGTCCTCATGAAAGTTTAGTATCTCAACAGCAAATCCGACCAAAGTTGGGGTATTTTTCAAACCCTTATCCTTAATATTAAAGATATAGAGATAAAATATATAGTTAGTGATCGATGTCCACCTGTTAGTATCCACAATGATGTTGGTGTGCGGGTTTTTTTAGATCAAAAGAAAGCTAATGTAGATTTCTTTACGAAATATTCATTGTGCATAACTTTGAAGAATATAGCAATGGATAATCAATGGATGTCGTCAAGTTGGCCACAATAGGCCGACATGTTCAAATTATCCTGTGCAAAAAAAAAAATTGTTTATTTGTTTAGACTATATAAAATTTTTATTTTATTTTATCTTTTATACTCATGTTTTGTTTTGATATGAAACATAGTTGGTGTGAAATGCATTATAACTAAGTGTTTAATATACTGTTCATTTTTCATACGCGATTCATTCATTAATCATACAAATTGCATACTGTTGGAAATAAAATTTATTCCAGTTTAATATATAATATATTGTTAATATTAGTGATAATTATACAAGGTAATTATGGTATGCATTTGGTATCTTGAGTAATTAATGTAAGTTATCATGATTATTAATTTGGTTTCCAACTAGTGTCTTACTATAAATAAAATTAAAACAAGATGTAATTGATGTTGGTGTAATGATCGTTGTTTCAGATCGTCAGATTCGTTTATTCTAGTATTTATACAAAGTGTATACCAATTTCATACATCTTTAAAGTACTTACTACATGCTTGTTACGAGAATATAATTTTTAATTAGTAATAATTTGGTATCCATAAGGTGTCCAACTTGAATAAATATAAAACAAGAGGTAATTGAGGTTGTGACAAAATACAATGATCACTATTTCATACATGTTGGATACCAACTTGATTCATTTTTTTATTTTTTTTAGAATATGAATTAAACAAAATCAATCATGAATGACTTTGAATGCAATAAGTGTACAGTTTGGATACCAAATATAAGACAAAGTTGGATCATGAACTCTAAATTGGTATTCTTTTTTAATCTAGTTAGTAATACACATTAATATCATTAAGTCTAAATGTTGAATCCAATTTGTATGCAGTTTGTATATAATTGTCATCCCAAAAAATGTTATATTCAATGTGTAATATATCTCCCAAATAGTGAATTCAAATAGTATGAAGTTTGTATATTACTAGTATCCTGAAATTATAATAGTCAATCAGTAATTCATATGTAAATGGTATCTGACCGGAAGAAAACATATGATATTATATATCATCAAATACTTAAAACACAAAAAAAATTGTCCAAAATTTTAAAAAAATAACATGTAATTCTAAAAAAGTAGAAGGTGCAATCAACTATCTCAAATTTCTTGTCTGTGGTCTTGATGTAAGATAATTGGTGGTATCCGAAACATGTTCTTTTGCTATGCGAGATCCACCAAATTTGCTAGCAACCGTACCAGTAACTTCACTCTCACTGATCGCGCCATTCTCATTCTTTATTTTTCCATAATGTCATATGATTGTGGCATACCTTTGATGATGGTGCTTTGAATCTTTATGTTGTGTAACTCATAAAATACATCAAATGGTGTTTGTTCCAAAAATTGTTGAAACCTCTCTTCCACGAGGAAACTCAACAGATCACTAAAAACATTCATGTTTGTACATGAAGCCCAGTGTGTGGATACCTTCCTTGCCTATAAAATAAAATTGTTTATACAAAATTAAAACAAACTTTATACCAATTTTATTCAAGCTTCATTCCAACACCAACTTCAGTTTATATCACACATATTATACCAACAATAAATCAATTTCATATAAACATTCATAATTTCATACAATCACACAATTCATACCATTTGTATACCAATATTATATTACAATTCATACATTATCCAACAATCAAACATTAAAGTCAGAGTCATACACATATTAATCAGATTTCATACACGTTTCATTCAAACAACACGTTTAGAATAGAAAATAAGCATAATGTGATATTTTTAGCAAAAATCACTATTTTGACAAATCATACCGTTTTCATATCAATTTAATAATTCATACCATATACACAGTTAATAGACAATCACACCAATGTTAAAACACAATTCATACCATTTGTGTACAAATATTATATCACAATTCATACAATATCCAACAGTCAAACATTAAAGTCAGAGTCATACACATATTAATCAGATTTCATACACGTTTCTTCCAAACAAGTGTTTCGAAAAGAAGATAAACATAATATGCTATTTTTAGAAAAAAATCAGTAGTTTGAATAATGTGAAAATAAATTAAATATAATATTCACCCTAACAACTTTTTTGTCTTTTTTAGATCTTGGGATTTCTGATTCCTTCTTTTTTGTTGTTCTTATTGTTGATGGTTTTGAAGATTGAGCAACTTCTACATTTGTTGTTTTTTTTCTTTTTTTCTTTTTTGATTCACTAACAAAATTACAATCAGCATCAGAATGGGTTTCAACAATTTTTCCCTTCCACTTCTTCCCCTTTTGATTTACCGGACTCACCCTTTTCTTTGCTTCGTTTTTTTTCTCCTTTTGATCTTTCAAAAGAGAGGAACCACCCCTAGCCGGAGTTTCAACATTTTTTGGCGGCGGTGTTTGAGTCAATATGTTGAAAGATGGGGCATGAACTTCATCCGTAGAAGTTCCTTCAACTAATCAAGGGATCTTTCGAGGAGTTACAACAGTTTTCTTCGACATGATTTTGTTGAAAACGGAATTGGAGGGACGATTGTGAAGTTGGTGTAGTTGGGTTGTGAGAAAAATGGGAGAGACGAAGGTGAAAGTGGGCTAGTGGGGTGGTGGCGTGTAGAATTGGATAGGCGTGGGGGGAGGGATGGGATTGACGTATGGGAGGTTTGGAGTGTAACGGTAAACAAGGAAGTCTAATCTATGTAAATCTCTAAATATGTGTAACTGATAATTTCAGTTTTAAAAAAGGAACTGAAATCGAATTAATTACATATTATTAATTAATAATATAAATAGATTAATCATTTATTAAATAAATTGAAATTAATTTTTAAATTAAATTAAATTTAATTGATATGTCATAACCCGTAAATAAAATGTTATAAGTAAGAATTATTTAAAAGCATGTTTAAAACCCGTAAAATTGACTCTTAAATGTGTATATGGTGTGAATTTTCCTTCTGGAAATATAGAGTCATCATTTGGATTGTGGCCATATTTTGGTGAATAATATTTCATGCGAAGTTTAAACCCATTCTCTATCGTAATTAAATGTGAGCTATTTTATCCTCTATAGAGCTGCTACTTATGTATTTTATTTTATTTTTCGTTGTTGCATGTGAGCACTGCTGAGGATTCTATTAGAATTCCAACCCCTCTTGCATTACTGATTGGGACAAGAGGCCCACGTACATTCTTTTTTGAGTCAACTCATGTTACTTTATTTTATTTGGGAGGAAGCTGATGAAAATGTTGAAAAAAAGCTGATACAGGTCCCGGAAGTCCGTAATGGGCTGGATACATGTCGTATACAATAGTATACATGATATACAAGTCAAAGAGCAGTGTATACATGGTTATAAGCAGAATTACACGTGTTCGGGAGATGAAATAGATTGTATACATTTAGTGCATAGGCTGATATATAGGAAAAAAAGCCAGTATACAGCCTATATAAATGAGTACACACTTAGTATATATGCAGATTTTCAGATGAGAAATGGGCTAAAGCTCAAATTTTATTTGCTACAGCAGGTCCAAGAGAAAAATGGGCCCAAAAGTCCAAAGAAATGACCAACAGATGATTTTGATTTAAATAGGCCAAAGTGCTTCACTTTGGGCAATTTGTTAGAGTTAGGACAGGTAGGCCAAAAGCCCAATTTAGTTGAATTGGGCAAGGAGCCCAAGTTCAAATTATTCTCCTCTTCTTTCTTAATTTATTGGAAAAATTATAGAAATCCCACATTTAAGTTTATTTATTACCATTATCCCTTATATATTTTACAAATCTCCAAAATCCCTCATTTTCGCGCATCAGATTAGTGTATCAGCGCTTATATTATTGTATCTCGCGCATCAGATTAATGTATCAGAGCTATATAAGTGATGATACATGCGCGAGATACAATAATATAAGCAC
>JAJONT010028563.1:0-28437 GCA_029582345.1 Solanum oplocense x Solanum tuberosum | reverse complement strand
TATATATATATATATATATATATATATATATATATATATATATATGTATAAATACTATATTAAACAACCCATACTTAAAACCAATTAAAAATGAATTACCTAAATGCCCCTTGATTGGTCGAGATTTGGACAACAAGTGTAGGCATGACCTACACTTGGGACCTACGGTCCGTAGGTCAGCCTACTAGCCATGCTGCAGGTCCATAGGTCATAGCCTTCAGCTTGAGTTGGAGTTCTTGACTAATGCCCAAGAGCTAGGGAGCGTGGATGGACCTACACCCCATAGGTGCCATCCGTATCTCACACTTTGGGTAGTCTTGGGGAAAATTTGCGGGATTGTTTTAGGGTCCTCCCTAAGGACCCCTTTGGTTGGTCCTTGAGGAGTCGTACCTTGATGTTTAACCCCTAAACCTCTCAACCTAAACTCGGGAAATCATTTTACACTTCTAAACCCCACATCCAACTCAACAACACACTTGTAAGGCTCTAGTTCCACCTACTAGTTTTTTGGGTTGTTACATTATCTCCCCCTTAGGAACATTCGTCCTCGAATGACACTTTAAACACTTTTATGGAACTAAAGACTCAAGACTAGCAGCCCATCATACATGAAACATCAAAATGCACATAAACAAGGAGGAAACATCACTCTATCTCAATATACTCAATGCAAGACAAAGAAGTATGAGTTACATCTAACAACCCATTTATGCATGAGATTCTCATAACTAGTCATGTTCAAGGGGGAATTACCATCTCCTAGTCATAATATGCTCAACATACTCTCATGGAGCACATATGCAATCACTTCTCAAAAGCATTTTTATTCAAGGAGGAGTTTCTCAACTCCTAACTAAAGCATGCTCATATATTCTTCTCATGAAGTACAATAGGCAACTCTTACTCAAAGCACTACAACATGAAGAAAACAATTCACTTAACTCATTTTCTTTCAAAACACACGTTTTCATGAACATACATCATATAAGGAAGTCATGGCAACACATAAGCACATAGCAACAATGCTAACTAGGCACACCATCTTCCCTTTGGGAGTTAGCCTATACCAACTCATCTAAACATCTTCAATCACATAATCATAGGAGGAATTACATTTTCCAACTAAAAGCAAGCTCAAAACAACATTATGGAGCCAATATTCCATTTCATCAAAGAGCATATCTCATGAAGTCAAATATCGCATCATCATACCAAAATGCACAACAATATGAGGAACATGTAAATTAGGAAAACTCATTTTTTTTATACAAAACGAGAATTTTCTCAAGAACATGCATAACATAAGGAGGTCATGGAAAATTTTCTAAAACACACATGACTCCAAAACATATAACAAGCCCAACAAGGAACTCTTGGTCTCAAGCTAGAATAGGAATAGAAGAAATGGATGAGGATATCGGGACTCTCAATCAATTTTTCTATCTAAGCACATGATCTTCCCCTTGGGAGTAAGTCCCTTTTACTAAAACCTCAAATACTGCTCCTTTCAAACAAACCCATAGCATCACCAAGACTCATTATAACCTTACCAGGTTCTAAAACCAATAGAAGTCTAATGACCATACATCAAAACCCTACCAAGGTTAACAAGAGTAATTCTATGGGACAAGGGAATCATGGGACACATATAACATCTAAGACTCCTCAATCATGAAACGAGTTAAGGAGACCTTATCATTTTGAGCTAGAGAAGGAATAGAAGGGAACACAAGGATATTGGGAAATCTCATTGGCCATTGGCCTTCCAAATAGCATCCACAATACTAAAATACCACTCCTCACATTCTCATGGAAGCACTTCCTTACTCTTTTATATCTTAACTTGCCAGTCTAAGATCCCAATTGGTACTTCTAAATTAGAGAGATTCTCATTAAGCAACTCTAGCTCACAAGCAACCTTACCAACACCACTCAAGGTATCATAAGAGCCTACCAAACCAGGACTAAACTTCTCAAACTCACTACACCTCATAAGGTGAGAATTTTTAGCCAATCCAAATCATGAACATCTAGAACACTCAATGACCTTGCCATTGAAGTACATTTCTTCTAATTCTAAGGTTGGAGCAAGTCATCACTCAACTTTTTCACCTTCATCATATAAGGTGATTCTAAACCATGGAGAATTTACACTTCTATCCTCTTTTAAAAGAGTCTATTCACTCAACATCTCTAGGCATCGCTTAAACACCACTATTCATCAAATCCTCCAACACATCATAAAACTCATTATGGGGAAGTTGGGTTCTACCAACAAATACATATAACCACAATAAAACCCATGTATACTAAGGACAACATAAAAGCTCATCATGTACAATTTATCAAGTCATAAAAGACAAGTACTACCGGAAAAAGAGTAAGCATGAAACACATACCGGGAGCAACATTAGGAGGACGCTCTTGTTCGCCTCTAGCTTGAAGAGCATCAGACCTAATTTTCTTCCTTTCTGTTCCCCTTGTGGTAAGTACCTGGCAATTTCTTATTTTGTGGTCACTTCCACCACAACCATAACAACCCTTCGTGTCGGCTAGACACTTACCATCATGTTTCTTTCCACACCTAGCACAAGTAGGCCTAATCACATAAGATCCACTACCACTCACTCTTTGAGATTTTGGGGGTAGAAACCCTCTTTTGGTTAAACTTAGGGGGAATCTTGGAAGAGCTTCGACTATAAGATCTTTCTTGAGAGGAGTTATCATTATCAAATCTATACCTCTTTGTTCCTCTAGACCTCTCCTCAAGTTTCTCCCTTTCAAACCTTTGAGCATGAATCACAAGACGATCAATATTCATATCATTCTCAAGAGTGACCTTACTACATTCTCTTGCTATCAAGTTAGATACACCTGACACAAACTTACTCATCTTCATCCTAGGGTCGGTCACTATGGATGAAGCATATCTCGACAACCTAGTGAACACCCGAACATACTCCTTAACACTCATTCTACCTTGAATAAGGTTAATAAAATCAAGTATCTTAGCCTCTCTCATCTCTAAAGGGAAAAACATATCAAGGAACCCATTCTTAAATCTCTCCCATTCCATGGGACCCGCTTCTACCGGCCTCACTTCTTTCCATTGATCTAACCACATTAGAGCAACATTCTTCAATTGTTAAGAGGCCAAATCCACCTTCTCTATCGGATTTACTCCCGCAAAGTTCAACACCATAGAGACCTCATCTATAAACTCTAGAGGATCTTCTTCCATCTTTGACCCATAGAAATCCAGAATCCCTACCTCGACTTGAGCCAACAGTAGAAAACCATACCTAATCCTCTCATTAGACACATACTCCCCTATAGGGACAATTGGAGCTTGGGGAGGAACCTCTTGCTCCTCATTGTCTTCCTCATTCCTTTCAACGTAAGCCCTTGAAATGTCATATTCGGAAAACCATAGGGCACACATTAGGAGAAAGACCTAATAAAGCTAAACACTAGGGCATGACTTAGAGAATGAAGAAGCGAAGTTTTCCTAACATCCGATAGCCTTCTATTCATAAATGTGGTACACTTCACATTTATGAACAACACTCTACTAGACGTGGTTTGAGACATCCAAAAACCATCCTAAAACCTTATGCTCTGATACAATGTTTGTCACGACCCAAAGATACCCCCTAGACGTGACATGACGTACAAGACTTCGAAAAGTCTCATACAAGCCTCATAGCATATCATGACATAAGAACATACGAAAAAATGCAAAAAATTTAAAACTTTTCTTTACAATCAAAGTCTTTTATAAAATGAGAGAGTTTATAACACCATGTCTCAAACCATCTATAATACTTGGATTAAAACTCTTGAATACAATCTTAGGGACATAGCCCTTGCATAAGTCTAAAACATAAAACAAAAACATAAAAGACATATGGTCAAGCCCTAGAATACTATGAGGACTCACCAATCTTCTTCTTCTTGATCTACTAATGTCCTAGCCACGAGGGTAGAATCCGATATCTCCAAACCCTACACTTATAGAAAATGTAGAAATATAGGTTAGAACAAAATGTACCAAGTATGGAAGCCATGCATAAGAAATCCTTAAACATGCATAAAAGGGACATTTTATTTGTAACCATGCTATATGCCACTTTTGAACATCATCTTTGAAATAGTTGTAGAATGTAGCTCATAAGACAAATCATGCACAATTCATCATAGCATAAAGGATATCATCATAGCATAAAGGATATCATCATAATCACAAGCATAGTCTCCAACAAAAACATAATGAATACTCCAATCTTCACAAGACATAGTTCACATACATAATTACATACCAAGATCAGATCATCATAATAGAACTATCACATAAGCAACCCTAAGTTATACTTGTGCAATGCATAGATAGGATCCCATAATCCTATCTACACTAAGTATTGCTTCTAGGCCACCATGATCATGCATAACATACCTTGACCTTATCCATAGCCAACACTCATAGACAAGGAGACATTCATGTTAATATCTTGTAATAAGTAAAGTCACTCATAGCAACAATCCATATTATGCATACATAAATTCATATATCTTTATAGCATAAGGAAACCACACCACTACCCCTTCTTAAGTCTACTTGTGCAATGTATAAGTGAAGTCCCATACCCCACTCACACTAAATAAAGCTCATTAAGAAGTCATAAGTATAGTCCATGTTCAGGTTCATAATTCATAATAAAGAATGCATTAACTCATAAACATCATGTCATAAGGGAAACCTACCATGCCCACTCTCAAAGCCTACTTGTGCAATGCATGAATGAGGTTCCATAACCCAATTCATGCTAAGTAGAACCTCTTGAGGAACCATAGTTAACAACCCATGTTCTTGTTCATAGTTCATATTCTTGTTCTTGATGATGTCATGGTTCATGTTCTTATTGATGTAGGGAAATAGCCTTAACCGACATAGACCATGTGAGCTACATGGAATCTGGTGGCATGCCCGACACCAAAAAGAGGTGTCCTACTTGCCTAAGGTAGAACTAACATGTTTAGATTTTAGGTGGATCCACTAGCTAAGAACCTATATGGGTACATAGTTATGGGATAAGGAGATTGCGACTAGAAATTCTCACTGATTAACATAAAAGGTTTCCATCTCATGAGATAGCACGTTTTGGAACCCGGACTGACTGGTGTATAAGGAACCCATTGGGAAGCCGAACTAACTGGCGTAAAAGCTTCCATCTCATTTTCATATCCACTCGGTGCTAAGCATAATTCCTTTTAAGTTCATGTTAAGTATTTACTAAATTCATAATTATGGAAGGGTGACTTAACACTCAATCCAATACAATATCATGATATAGCTCATAGATTCATTAGATGAGAATAGCCTTTCAACCTTAGAATCATTAATATATGAGTAAACATTTCACATCATGTTAATAGTGTTAATGAGAATAGCCTATCAATCAACACAACAACATTATCATAGTCCTAGACATTTCTTGCATACTCATGTGTAAGGTTAAGGGGAGAATGACCTTTCAACAACTACCATAATTACACAATCGTCATAGGATCTTCACTTTCTAAGTGAATCATGAGTTAATACACAATTCTTGTCAACATGTACAAACCTTTATAATTTACCCTTAAAGGGCTATAAATCAACTCCACCCAAACATGTAGTATTAGCACATTAGATAAGGGGAATATAAAGATTCAATAATACAATTAACATCTTAGTCATATCTTAGTCATGTTCATGCATGTGTGTGTGTGATTGTCCTTCCAATGACATAACAACTACATTATCATCATAGACACTTTACTCTCAAAGCATTCATAAACATGCACATAATATCATAATCATACATACTCTTCATATCTTGCATTTAAGGGTCATAGATCATGTTATGTCAACACATCTAGCTTTCACTATATTATACATGAATAGAATCATGACTCAAGTTGATCATTTAGTTCATGCATAAACTCATGTGATAATATTATAGGTCATGTGGGTGAAGTCTATTCACAATAATGCAATATACAAATCAACATACATAATAGCTTTTTTCTTAAAGCCTTGACATCCTTAGCTTATTCATTTTAGCTTTTACCTTTTAAAGCCCTAGGAGTCATCTTCATGTTCAAGCCTTACTCACAAGTAATGCCTCACATATTCATTATGTATACCTAGTTCTCAAGGTAAACTAACCACATGCCTCATTCTTGATCAATTATAGTCATATGGGAGACATATAAACTCAATCTCAATACTACACAATCTTGATCCCACATATAAGCCCTAATCAAATCAAATCATGTCTTGAAGATTTAACCTTAAACAATTCATATCTAGGTCATCTAGTCTAACGCAATTCATAAAGAAGTTCATCATTCTTGGAAGGTCACATATAACCCTCAATTTGCCTCTTTCATGACATGACACTAGATTATATCAGTTTTCCCATAGACCCTTAGGTTAATCATGGATACATGTTTGATTATACTAGAATCATATAACTACACCAAGAACAACCATTAATCACATAATTTGGCCAATATTCAACAATTCCCACATCATGAAATCAATTTAGTTAAGTGGGGAAAATCATGTGTCTAAAAGGAATTTTCATCATAAAACAACAACGCCCCATAAATCCAATCTTAATTTATCATAATAAACCATAATTAAACAATTAAATACATTTTGGAAGAAGACCCATGACATAGATTGAAACCCTAGGTTTTTGGAGGATTTTGGAAACTTCGAATCATCTTTTGAAAGGGCTCCTTGAATGAAACTTAATCACGGATGAAGACTACCATACCTTAGGTGTAGAATCTAACCAAATTCGAATGAAAATATCCCTTATTCAAGCTCTAACTTGATCCCTTTCTTTGTTCTTCAATGGAGGTTTCTAGAGAGAAGATTTTTTTGGAGATGAGGGGTGGTTATAATTTGGGGTCTTGAGATATAATGAGTTAATAGGGTGTTTTATGACTTAAAATACTCTATATATATGTATAAATACTATATTAAACAACCCCTACTTAAAACCAATTAAAATGAATTACCTAAATGCACCCTTGATCGACCGAGTCTTGGACAACAAGTGTAGGCATGACCTATACCTGGGACCTACGGTCCGTAGGTTAGCCTACTGGTCGTGCTGCAGGTCCATAGGTCATGTCCTGTGGCTTGAGATGGAGGTCTTGATTCATGCCCAATATCTACGGAGCGTGGATGGACCTACGCCCTGTAGGTGCCATGCGTAGCTCACACTTTGGGCAGTCTTGGGGTAGATTTGGGGGACTGTTTTGGGTTCCTCCTCAAGGACCCCTTTGGTTGGTCCTTGTGGAGTCGTACCTTGACGTTTAACCCCTAAACCCCTCAATCTAAACTCGAGAAGTCATTTTACGCTTTTAAACCCCACATCCAACTCAACCACACACTCGTATAGCTCTAGTTCCACCTACTAGTTTTCTGGGTTGTTACAGGGAGTTCAACTAATGGATTCCACAGAAGGAGCAGTAGTGGTTATGAATGGGGTTGAATCATAAATAGTGTCAGAAGTGAAGGAAAAGAAAGAACAATACCCAATTTTTCTTGAATTGAAGGCAAATGTTCATAAGCAAAAAGTTATGGCTTTTGAACAAGGGGGAGATGGTGTATTGTGGTATCAAGGCAGATTGTGTGTACCAAGGGTGGATGAACTCCAAGAAAGGATCATGGAGGAAGCTCATAGCTCCAGATATTCCATTCATTCGGGTTCCACAAAGATGTATCGTGACTTGAGAGAAGTGTATTGGTGATGTAGTACGAAGAAGGGCATTGCAGAGTTTGTGGCTAAATGTCCGAATTGCCAACAAGTTAAAGTAGAGCACCAAAGGCCGGGTGGTATGGCTCAAAATATAGAACTTCCAAAATGGAAGTAGGAGATGATTAATATGGATTTCATCACAAGTTTACCAAGGTCACGCAGGCAACATGATTCTATTTGGGTGATTATTGATAGAATGACAAAATCATCCCACTTTTTGCCGATAAAGACTACCCATTCAACAGAAGATTATGCTAAGTTATATATTCAAGATGTAGTTAGACTTCATGGGGTTCCGGTCTCCCTTATTTCAGACAGAGGTGCGTAATTTATTGCACAATTTTGGAATTCATTCGAAAAAGGCTTGGGTTCAAAGGTGAAGTTAAGTAATGCCTTTCATCCTTAGACATATGGGCAAGTAGAGCACACTATTCAGACCTTAGAGGATATGTTGAGGGCTTGTGTGCTTGACTTTAAAGGTAATTGGGATGATCACCTATCTCTCATTGAGTTCGCTTACAACAATAGTTACCACTCTAGCATCCAGATAGCCTCTTATGAAGCTCTTTATGGAAGAAGATTTAGATCTCCTATTGGATGGTTTGAAGTTGGTGAAGCAGGGTTGATAGGACTAGACTTAGTTCATCAAGCTATGGAGAAGGTGAAGGTGATTCAAGAAAGGCTGAAAATAGCTCAGAGTCATCAAAAATCCTACACCAATGTAAGGAGAAGGGATTTAGAGTTTGAAGTAGATGATTGGGTCTAATTGAAAGTATCACCCATGAAGGGTGTTATGAGATTTGGTAAGAAGGGGAAGCTTAGTCCCTGGTATATTGGTCCTTACAAAATATCCAAGAGGATCGGTAATGGCTTATGAGTTGGAGCTACCCCTTATATTTAGCAGCGGTTCATCCGGTCTTTCACATTTCCATGTTGAAGAAGTTCATGTGAGATCCTTCACTTATCATGCCAACTAAAGATATTGGGATCAAGGATAGCTTATCTTATGAAGAGATTCCGGTTTAGATTCTAGACAGCCAAGTTCGCAAGTTGAGGACTAAGGAAGTAACATCAGTCAAAGTCCTTTGGAGGAATTGGTTTGTTAAGGAAACTACTTGGGAAGCTGAAGAAGATATGAAAAAGAGATATCCACATCTCTTTTAACCCAGAGAAATTCCTAATCAAGGTACTAATTCTCTTCTTAGTACTCTTTAATTTATAAGTTGGCATGCTGTATTTGCATTGCTTGTTGGGTGTTTGAGTTGAATGTTAGATGTTACACCCTTAGCCTAGTAAGAGTAATCTCATTCGAGGATGAATGTCCCCAAAGGGGAGATATTGCAACACTTGTATATTTGAAAGGACTTGAAAGATCTAGAATTAGAAAGAAGTTGTTTTTTGGAAAGAATGAAAATCTGGAAAATTTGTTAAGTTATGTTATGTTTGAGTGTTTGGTCAACTTCAAACGACCATAAGTCCTAGCTCATGGTGGTTTAGGTGTTCTTCCATATATCAAAGGAAAGATCTAGGGAATCTTTCCAACACCACCAAGTTTACTCAATTTCGAGTTCGTATGAGTGAGATATGCCCATTTGATGTTGGGCTGTTCATATAAGTAAAGTCTAATCCGGATTTTAGAAGGGCATAATGGTATTTTCCATACCCCATGACTTAATTTCATTTTTGGGTAATTAATTGGGGTCTAAATGGATAGGATTCAGTTTACGCTTTTACAATATTGAGTTAGGGTTTTAGAGAAGAGAAAAGAAAAAGAAAAGAGAGGAGAAGAAGCAAGAATCGTCAAATTCTCGAAGCTAAGATCATGGATTTCGTCAAGGGGTGATCCCTACGAGGTATGTGAGATCACATAACATTGGGTTAGTTCACCCGTGCACCCATCATGATTCAACTTAGCGAAGTTACATAGTTTTGAAAGCAAATCCTATGAGTTCTTGATGTTAATTCGGTGGAAATCTTATGGGTTCTTGTTGTTGAAGTGTCATGATATTGATTCGTATAATTAGGTATGATTTTGAGTTGGATCTTGCATATATTGATGATTTAGTTGTTCCTAAGTGTTTGGGGAAAGAACCAAGTTGATTTAGGGGGTTTAGAGCTGAAAAATAAGTAAGAAAAGTCGAAGTGCACCTGGGCAGGGGCCTGGGGTGCCACCCCTCTCAGACCCCAATAAGGGACCTCTAAAGTTTGGTTCTTGGGGTGCCGCGCCAGCTAGAGTGCCTCACCCTTTCTTCTGAAGTTTTCCTCTTGCTCGCCACGTCGCTCAGAGCACCAGGGATGCCAATTCTTCCCATTCCTCCCCCATCTTGCCGTACTAGTTCCTTAGCAACATACCTATGTTTTCTAGTTGATTCCAACATTCTAAGGGACATCTAAACTCATGAAATCATCCCTAAACACGAGATCATGAACCTTGAATCCATAATCCAATTCAAGGAAAGTTAAGATCAAAGTTAACAAAAATAAGAGTCAAGTCAAGAAGAGTTCCTAGAGTTTTCCAATTTACCAAATTTTTAACTTTGTTTTAAGACTAAAAGTTCAAGTTGAGCAAAGAGTAAAGAGTAATGATTGAAGTTCATTTCTTCAAAGTATATGGGGACTATGTATTCCCAAAGAGTTTAAAATGTTTTCACATTTAAACAAGAAAAGGAAACCTTGATTTCAAAAGAGCCTTTGAGCTTAGTTTTCAGAAAAGAGTAAACGCTTTCACAATTAAGGAAGAGAAGAAAGTTTGATTTCCAAGATAGCCCTTGAGCTAAGTTTTTGAGTAATTATCTCAAATCACAGAAAGAAGTATGTTTTTTTAAAATATAAGAGATAGTATCATATTTGGGAGTAGTATTGAGCACCGATATGGGGGAGAGTTCAGACAACTCCCAGCCCCATAAACCATATAGCCATCATGGGTAGAAAAGGGTTATACTTTTTAGATGATTCTTTAGTGCTTTTTAGCATAGACTAGTGGATTCACTTAGTAGTTAGGTTCTATACCCTGGGAAAGGTATAGGACGACCCTGGAAGCGTGAGGCAAAATGTTGTATCATCACAATAGCTCTTACGTGATGGTTTTCGGTTAGCGAAACTCCCACAGAAGTGTTTTTATTCTTAAATATACATAGTTTAATTGTATTTTTACATACATTTTCATAGTTATATTTGTATATTTGCATACACACAGAGTATTATTGTATTTCCAAATACACAGAGTTGACATCCATGTTTAAAAGGCTTTTCTTTATAACGCACTTGTTTTATGCTGCTTTATATTGAAATACGTTCAGTTAAATTTGAGTTGAGTTAAGTTGAGTCAGGTAAGTTCTTCAGTTCCTTTCAAGGTTATGTCTTATTTTGGAATTCCCCTCGCATACTCGTACATTCAATGTATAGATGTCATTTGGCCTGCATCTTCTTATGATGCAGACACATGTAACTAGGATCAACATCCAGCGCCTCGTTGATCCAGTTGAGCATTCAGAGTTAGTTGGTGAGCCTTCTTGCTTTCTGGAGGACCCATTTTTTATTGCTTTTAGTAGCTTTAGTTTATTAGGATGTCGTGGGCCTTGTCCCGACATCCATTTCAGTTGTTTTAGAAGCTTCATACACAGTCAAATGTTAGTTATTTAGTCTTTTCATTTTCATTATCTTATGATACGATTTGAGTTTGCCTTATTGGCTAGTTGAATGTTTTCTTTATGACATTCTAAGTTTTATATGAGGTATCCTTTATAAGTTAAGTCTTCCGCTGAGTAAGTAAGCCAGGCCAAGGGTTCACTTGGGGCTAGCAATGGTTCTCGAGTGCCAGTCCCTCCCAGGGTGTAGGCTCGGGGCGTGACATAAAATGTATCAAAACCACGTCTAGTAGAGTCTTGTTCATAAGGGTGAAGAGCGCCACAATTATGAATGAGAAGCTATTACATGCTTAGAAAACTTCACTTTTTCATTTCTCTAAGTCATGTGATAGAGTTTAACTCTATAAGGTCTTTATCCTAATCCTTACCCGATGGTCTACGGGATATGACTACTAGAAGAGATTTTTCTAGAAGGACCGAGGGAGAAGAGATTGACCAAGGAGATCCTCATCAAGCTCCTCATGCTTCGGTTGTCCCTTTGGCCGACCAAGTGACTAATGCAGAGTTTAGAATGGCCTTTCAAGTGTTGGCTCAAGTCATGATGGTCCAAGCCAATAGGTAGATTGTGAACCCCATGAACCTAAATGTGGGTACGACAGCATCAAGAGTGAGGGACTTTACAAGGATGAATCCTCTGGAATTTCATGGTTCTAGGGTTGAGGAAGATCCTCAAGAGTTTATTGACGAGGTTTATAAGGTGTTGGCTATCATGGGAGTAACCTCGATGGAGAAGGGGGAATTAGCCGCTTATCAACTTAAGGGGGTTGCTCAAATTTGGTTGAACAAATGGAAGGAAGAAGACTGGTAGATGCGAGTCCCCTTGAATCCCCTTGAATGGGAAAGGTTTAAGTATGCTTTTCTTGATAGGTTCTTTCCTCTTAAGATTAGGGAGGCTAAATTGCTTGAGTTCATTAATCTTCAACAAGAAAATTTGAGTGTGAAATAATATGCCTTGAGATTCACTCAATTTTCTAAGTATGCTCTTTCTATAGTTGCCGATTCTAGGGCAAAGATGACCAGTTCATTTTGGGAGTGTCTAAATTGGTTGTAAAAGAGTGTTGTATAACTATTCTTATCCATGAAATGGATATTTCTGCTCTCATGGTCCATGCCCAACAAATTGAAGAGGAAAAGCTTAGAGAAAGGTCTACAGAAACAAAGAGGGCAAGAATGGATAATGGTAACTATTCATACTCTAGGTCCGGTGGACATAGTCGTTCAAGATTTCGACAAAG
This sequence comes from Solanum oplocense x Solanum tuberosum, assembly GCA_029582345.1. Classification (NCBI taxonomy): domain Eukaryota; kingdom Viridiplantae; phylum Streptophyta; class Magnoliopsida; order Solanales; family Solanaceae; genus Solanum; species Solanum oplocense x Solanum tuberosum. The sequence goes on along the minus strand of JAJONT010028563.1, from coordinate 15,738 downwards.
ATTCTCTAGGCAAGGTTCTTCTAAGGCTCCTCCAAGGTTCAACAATAAAATGGTGTCTAACCCTAAGCCTCAAGGAGGTGGTAATTGGTCTTCTTAGCCTAATTAGGCTAAGTGTGGAAGAAAGCATGAAGGTAAATGTCTAGCGGGTTCTAATGCTTGTTTTGGTTGTGATAAGACGGATCACAAGATAAGAGGTTGTCCTTCGGTTGCTAAGAATGAGGGAGATAATCGTCGTAGGGCTCAACCCTATCCTTCACCCGGTCCAAGTGGTTCGTGTTCAAATGCTTCTAAGCAAAAAGGTTTTATGCTCTTCAGACTAGAGGTGAACCAGAGGGTTCTCCCGATGTGGTTACCGGTATGTTGAAAGTTTTCCATATCGATGTATACGCTTTACTTGATTCCGGTGCTACTTTGTCTTGTATGACACCATATGTGGCTATAAGAATTGATGTGCTCCCCGATGTGTTGTTAGATCCTTTTTATGTCTCTACTCTTATTGGTGATTCTGCGTTGGCTGATAGGGTTTATGGAAAGTGTCCCATCTCCTTATCCCATAAAGTTACTCTTGTTGACTTGGTAGACGTTGATATATTAGATTTTGATGTCATCCTTGGGATGGATAGGTTACATTTTTGTTATGCTTCTATTGATTGTAGAACCCGTGTAGTCAAGTTTTAGTTCCTAAATGGGCATGTCCTAGAGTGGAAGGGGGGAAATTCTATTCCAAAAGGTCGGTTTATTTCTTCTTTTAAAGCTAGAAAGATGATTTCTAAGGGTTGTTTGTACCATTTAGTTAGGGTGAGGGATATGGATTCCGAAACCCTTAATCTTGAGTCGGTACCCATTGTTATGAGTATCCGAAAGTGTTCCCAGATGATCTACCTGGCATTCCTCCCGAAAGGAAAATAGACTTTGGCATTGACCTTCTCCTACATACGTAACCTATTTCTATTCCTCCTTATAGAATGGCTCTAATAGAACTTAAGGAGTTAAAGGAACAGTTGAAAGAACAAGAGGTGAATCCCTTTGTTCTTAAGTTATGAATTGGACAAGAGGCAAGTACCCATGATCCCTATAGAATGACAAGATGCAAATACCCATGTCCCATGATGTTGGACAAGAGATGAGTACCCATGATCCATATATTAAGAAGGACCAGGTGACTACCCATGTTCTTTTATAGTAAGGCAAGAGGCAATTCCCCATGTCTATAAAAGATAATCTAGACTATGTTATGATGAATAATGAACTTGGATTGTTGCTTGAGTTGTCTTCCATGATGAGTAAGGATGATTTGAGGTTACTCCGAGTAGTATTCCTCCTATGTTGATATGAACTATGATGTGCATTGATTATGCTTTATGATTTTTATTGTCCAACTCTTATGTTTATGTTGATGTTTATGCTAGCTATCATATTTATTACATGTTTATACTAACGCATACTCTTGCCTACATTTCTTATCCAAATGTAGGGTACGACAATCTCGACTTTCATTCTCGTGGCTAGGATCTTAGTAGAGCAAGGCTTGAAGATTGGTAAGTCCTCATAGCATTTGAGGATATAGCCACCATTTCTCTTATGTTCTTTCATTTTATGTTTCGAACATTATTGTATGGGCTGTGTCCCAAGATATTCATGTTGTAGATGGTTTGAGAAAAATTGTAATAGACTTCCACTTTTTTTTATAAAACTTTGATGATGTTGAAAATTGTTTTGAATTTCCGCTCATTTTTACTATCTTATGTTGTGAAAGCTAAGTGGCTTATATGAGGCCTCTCGGGATCTTGTATGCCATGTTACGTTTAGGGGGTACCTTTGGGTTGTTACATCGAACCAACCTATAGGAGATCTACACCTCCTAGCCTCAAATGGAGCCATACCAATACTTAAGTGATTACTATTATTATAGGCAAACTCAATCAAAGGCAAGTGGTCATCCCAATTATCCTTGAAATCTATCACACAAGATATCAACATATCTTCCAAAGTTTTGATAGTACGCTCCGCTTGCCCATCGTTTTGTGGATGAAAAGTCGTACTAAGCTTGACACGAGTCCCAAGACCTTTTGGACAAATTTCTAAAACTGAGTGCCATGATTGGAGATAATGGATAAAGGCACTCCATGCAACTTTACCATCTCTCTCAAATACAACTTAGAATAATCCTCCACCGAATAAGAATTCTTGACGGGAATGAAATGAGCCGATTTCGTCATTCCATCTACTATAACCCAAATCGAGTCATGTTGTCGATGGGTGCGAGGTAACCCAACGATGAAGTCCATATTCAAATCTTCCCACTTCCAAGTAGGAATGCTAATGTCTTGGGATAAACCTCCCAATTTCTGGTGTTCAACTTTCACTTGTTGGCAATTAGGACACTTAGCCACAAATCCCGTAATATCCTTTTTCATCCCATTCAACCAATAGATCTCTTGCAAATCATGGTACATATTGGTGGCACCCAAGTGAATGGAATACGGAGAACTATAGGCTTCTAGCAAGATCTGTTCCCTGAAGTCATCAGCATTAGGAACACACAAACGACCTTGATATCTAAGCACTCTATCTCCCCCTTGGGATAAAGCCTCAACATACTTCTTAAGAAGCATTTCCTTTAATTCAACCAATGTCGGATCAAGACCTTGCTTGGCTTTCACATCCGCCATGAAAGACGATTCTGACCCATTGTGAACTATAACACCACCCTTGGTTAAGTCCACTAACTGAACACCCAACCGGGCCAATCTATGAACATCTCGAACTAACTATTTTTATCACCTTCAATATGAGCAACACTACCCATAGATAACTGACTAAGAGCACTCACCACCACTTTCGCTTTAGCGGGGTGATAGAGAACACTCATATCATAATCCTTCAATAACTCATGCCACCTTCTTTGGCTAAGGTTTAGATCGTTCTGATTAAACACACATTGTAAACTCTTATGGTTGGTGAAAACATCACATGAACACCATACAAATAGTTCCTCCAAATCTTTAAGGCAAAAACAACCGTCGCTAGTTCAAGGTCATGGGTAGGATAATTCTTTTCATGAATCTTGATTTGTCATGAAGCATAAGCAATGGCTTTCCCATTTTTCATTAGCACACATCCTAGCCCAATTCTCAAGGCATCACAATAAACAACAAAACCATTAGTCCCTTCTGGTAAAGTCAACACCGGAGCGGAAGTAAGCCTATCCTTCAACTCTTGGAAACTCTTTTTTCATGCTTCAGACCATATGAACTTACCCTTCTTTTGGATCAAAGTAATCAAAGGAGAGGAAATTGAAGAGAACCCTTCAATAAACCTTCTATAGTAACCGGCTAGACCCAAGAAACTTCTAATATCTGAAGGGGATAGAGGTCTAGGCCAACTCTTAACTGCATCCATCTTCATAGGATCTACCTCAATTCCCTTACTTGAAACAATGTGACCAAGAAAAGCTACAGACCTTAGCCAAAACTCACATTTGTTAAACTTTTCAAAGAGTTGTTGGTCCTTGAGAAATTGCAACAAAATCCTCAAATGATTGATGTGATCATCCTCACTTCACAAATAGATCAATATGTCAATGAACACAATCACAAACATGTCAAGGTACCATCTAAACACGTTATTCATCAAATCCATAAATGTCGGCAAAGCATTAGTCAAACCAAACGACATTACCAATAACTCATATGACCATATCGAGTTCAAAAAGCCGTCTTCAGAATGTCATTTTCTGTAACTACCTGGATTTGAAAAAGGAAAAATTGCAGATTTTCAGAAGTTGTTGGTGCCACCGACGGAAGTCACCTACTGACCATAGGTTAACCCACTGACCGTAGGTGTGGTCCGCGGTTGGCTACCTCAACTTGTTCTAGAAAAATCTAGAACCATGATGGGGCCTACATACCGTAGGTGGGACCAAAGTCCGTGGTTTAGACCCTAGCTTACAGCTCCCAGACACCGATCGATGAACCGACAGGATGGACCGTCGGTCAAACCACGGACCATCAGTCAGGGTCCGTAGGTCGGCAGTCGACTTTCAGCTTAAGGATAGTTGGGTCTTTTCTTAATTATTTTATCCCTAAACTACATCGTTTGGTTTAGTTTAAGCCTAATATTCTAGTCAGAACTTACCCTCAGTGATTCATTTACCAAAATTCATCAAAACTTAGAGCAAAAGAGGAGAAAGAGTCGACCAAGTCCTTCCAAGAACACAATAGATTTTCTTCAATTCCATCCCCGAATTGGAAGGATTCTCCATAGATTTCGTCACCATATATGTGGGATTTCACTAGTGGGTTCCTTTCATCCACTAGGTCCCTTGAATTTAGTCAGATTTTTTATTCGCTATAACCTGCTTAGACCTAGGGTTTTTAAAACCTTAGATATTGGTTGTGATTTAATGTTATAGTATTCTTAATCAGATTATCATGTTTTCTTGAAATCGTTGCTTAGTTCCTTGCATGAAAATCATAACCCTAGTTGTGTAGATTATGTTAGTTCATGAATTACACTTGCTAGGTCAGTTAAACAGATATACATGCTCCAATTTTGAACGTTTCATTGTCAATACCTAAATGTTGCTTTCTCAGATTTGCATATCAGAATATTGAGCTATCCAGTATTTCAGTTATATTGTGTCATACGCATTTCCAGTTAAGAGTAGGCTTAGCACCGAGTTGGACTAAGGTTCAGCGTACCCTCATAGTCCTAGAACTATGTGCCCCCATAGATTTATAAATCTCCTATGTTAGGCATAAGATTTAATGATCACGTCAGTCATGCCTTTATACCCCTGGCAAGGTATATTGGTTCCTCTCGATGTGGCATATATATATCGGACTCCACATTTATCTCACGTGGTTTTATGTTGGTTAATAGTAGCTCCCAGAGTCAGACTATACTGCATATCACCACATTTTCAGTTACTCTTCAGTATTGAGTCCCAGCATGTTAAATTCATTATTAGTACTTGGTCATTGCATTTAGCTCAGCTTTCAATTATATTTGAGTATCTATATTTCTGCTCAGATTATGTCATTGCTTAATTATGTTTGTTCAACTTTTATACCTTGTTCAACTATTATTTATATCTTGCATGGTTAGTACATTCCAAGTACTAACGCATACTCTGCGCTTCATCTTTTCATGATGCAGGTTTAAGTATTCAGCATCTAGATCACATATAGATCGGTTCCAGATTCGTATTCAACAGCTTCTGTGGTGAGTCCTCATACTTCAAGGACAATAGACTTTTCTTTCATATTTAGTCTTTCATTTCAGTTTTCAGATTTGCTAAGAGTTAGCTGGGGGCATGTCCCAGCAACTCTAGTCAGTAGAGGGTTTTTCAAACATAGTATTAGATTCAACTTTAGATTTGAGTTTGATCTTTCAGTTTTCATTGAACTCTTAGTATATTTCATATATTTAGATTAGTTGGGTATTCCCCACTAGGTATTCCCCACTTTTAGTTACCACTGTTTTATCTTCCGCATAGTATCTCTTTAATTAGATTGTTTAAGTATTCTTATGATATGCCATCTTCAGGGTTAGCTTGGGGTCACTCGAGATCCTATGTCACGTGTTTACGTCAAGGGGGTAGTCTCGGGAGTTGACAAACTTGGTATCAGATTATTAGGTTCAAGAGTCCTAGGATTTCTGAAAGCCATACTAAGTAGAGTCTCTTTCATGGGTGTGAAGTGCACCACATCTAATGAGAGGGAGGCTACGAAGTGTTTTAGGAAAAACTTCACTTTCTTATTATTCTTATCGTGCGTAAGTATGATCTCCTTTCTAATTTGTCATTATGCAATTCAGATCATTCCTTCTCGTAGAGCTAACACACAGAATGCTAATGTCGTTCCTCCAGTCCCTTACCATGAGGTTATGAATGTAGAATTCCAAAATGCGATCCAACTTTTGGCTCAGAGTGTAGCCAACCAAAACAATCAGCAGGTCCAGTTCCTACTAATACTAATGGTGGATCAGTGGTAGCTAGAGTTTGAGATTTTCTTCAGATGAATCCGCTTGAGTATCTAGGGTCGCAGATTGGTGAGGACCCACAAAACTTCATTGATGAGGTTAAGAAAATCTTTGGAGTGATGCAAGTGACTTGTAATGATAGGGTAGAGTTGGCATCCTACCAGCTTAAGGATGTGGCTCACATCTAGTTGACTCAGTTGAAAGAAAACGGGGATGCGGATGCAGCTCCTGTGACTAGGGAATGCTTTATTGGAGATTTTCTGGATAGGTTCTTCCCAAGAGAGTTGAGGGAGGCTAAAGCTTAAGAATTCATGAATTTGAGGCAAGGTAGCATGTTAGTCCAAGAGTAAGGACTTAAGTTCACCCAACTCTCTAGGTATGCTCTACATATGGTTGTCGATCCAAGGGAACAAATGAGTAAGTTTCTATTTGGGGTATCCGATTTGGTAAAAATAGAGTGCAGGAATGATATGTTGTTAAATAATATGAATATCTATAGGTTTATGACCCATGCTCAACAGGTTTAGAGATAAGCTTAGGGAAATGGCTAAGGACAACAAGAAGGCTAGAATAGGGATTTATGAATGTTCTCAGCAGAAATCGAGTGGTGGGAATCACTCACAGTTTCAACAGAGATCTACAGCCCAGTACCTTAATCAGCTAGTTCCCCATTTCCCAGGTTTCGATAGGATCAGAAAGGTACGGCATCAGGCTCTATTTCTCAAGAGAGTAATTTAGGTAACAGGACTTTCCCAACTTGTCCAAAGTGTGGTAAGAAATATCCTGGCGAGTTTCTTGTGGGCAAGGAAGGGTGCTTTGGGTATGGTCAGTTTGGCCATAGGTTGAAGGATGGCCCTTCTGCCAGACAGGGGCAAGAAGGTAATAATAATAGGGCTCAGTCTACAGTTCCAGCAGCACCACCAGGTTGCCCAACTCAGAAGGGTGCTTCATCTGGTACAGGTGGCAGTCAGTGCCAAAATAGTTGTATGCTCTCCGGGCTCGCCAGGACCAGGAAGATTCTCTTGATGTGGTCATTGGTACGTTACGAGTTTTCCATTTAGATGTTTATGCATTGTTAGATCCATGGGCTACTCTTTCCTTTGTAACTCCCTCTATAGTAGTAAACTTCGGTGTCAGTCTAGAAATTCTTTCAGAACCCTTCTCAGTCTCTACTCCAGTTGGTGACCAAGTTATAGCTAGATGGGTATACAAAAATTGCCCTATCACAGTGTCTCATAAAGTCATCTCAGCAGATCCTCTAGAGTTAGAAATGGTAGACTTTGATATCATTATATGTATGGATTTGTTACATTCCTGTTATGAATCAGTCGATTGTAGAACTAGGATCGTTCCGTTTCAGTTTCCAAATGATTCCCTCTTAGGATGGAATGGTAGTAGCTCAGCGCTTGTAGGTCGATTTATCTCTTACCTTAAGGCCAGAAAAATAATTTCCAAAGGGTACATTTATCATCTTGTGTTACAACCCGAGAGTACCCCCTAGACGTAACACGGCGTACAAAACTCCGAAGAGCCTTATACAAGCCTCTAGCACACCATACCATAAAAAATAGGAAATTTTGTGTAAATTTAAAACTTTTCATTACAATCGAAGTCTTTTATAAAAGTAGGCGGAAGTCTATGACACTATGTCTCAAACCATCTACTACACTTGAATAACAATTAGGGACATAGCCCATACAAAAGCTCTAAAAGTTAAACAAAAGACATAAAGGTAATAATGGGTTTGTCCTCGAAGCTATGAGGACTCACCAAATCTTAAACTCCATGCTCCTTAGAAACATATCTTCCAAGAATAGTACTCAAGTCTCCAAACCCTACACTTTGTAAAAAATTAAAAGAAATGGGTTAGCACAAATATGTATTAAGTATGATATCCATGCAAGAAAAACCTTTGAAAACATGCTAAAAGGGACATTTTTGTTGAATGCATGCACTTTGCTAGTTTAAAACCATCATTTATGAAAATATTGTGAAAACACAATCATAAGTATACAAGACATCATGGGATAACATAGACCATAGCATGGTAGACAACAGTCACAACTAGTGCACAAAAGAGATACCATTAGGAACATATACATAGTCAATGCAATCTTGTGTTAACATGACATGTGAGCAACACTTCATGAGCCACATCAAGGCAAGCTTGTGCAATGCATAGGTAAGACCCCATAATCCCACCTACACTAAGAAATTCACTTTAGATCGTCATTCATGTTTATCCTTTTTAATCTCATCCTTATCATATCTCTCATAGACTATGAAACACTCACTTTTAGTCAACCACATCAATAGAAGCAACTCATAGAAACAATCCAAGTTAACATGCAACATTAAAAGTAGACTTGACATCAAATGAAATTACAATTTAGGCACAAGCACATTCATTACATGAGTCATCTTGACAAGTAGGAACTACCATAACTACTCTCAAAGCCTACTTGTGCAATGCCTGGATGAAGTCCCATAACCCCACCCATACTAAGTAGAACTCCTTGAATAGCTATAGTACATCCTAGACTTGACCTTGTGGGAATTAGCATTAACCGACATAGACCATGTGAGCTTGCATGGAATCCGATGACATGCCCCACACCAAAAAGAGGTGTCCTACTTGCCCAAGGTAGAACCAAAATGTATTAGCTTGGAAGTGAATCTAATGGCTAAATAACCTACGGGGGCACGTAGTTATGGGATAAGGAGATTGCTACTAGAAATCCTAAACCTATTGTATTGACAGGGGAGCTTCCATCTCATGAGATTAGTTTAGATGACCCGGCCTTTGGAATTGATAGGAGAGCCTCTATCTAAAATTCAATATCCACTCGGTGCTAGGCATAACTTTCCATGAATACATGTTTAGTCTTGAATTGAATTTACAAGCATGAAGGAGTATCTTACCCTCCATCCAACATAATTCATGGAGATAGCTCATAGATTCATTAGGTGAGAATGGACTTTCAACCTAAGATCTTCATGATAGATTCAATTAGGTAAGAACTAACTTTCAACCTAGAATCTTTAATATGTGAGGAAAACTTTCACATTATACACATTATGTGTTTATGAGAATGAAATTTCAATCAACACAATAATATCATCATAATCATGGAATCATCATGTCTAAGTGTGTGTGAGTGAGAATAGACTTTCAACTACACCACAATTACATCAAAGTCATGATCACTTTACTTTCTCAAAAGATGGACAATCTCTTTTCGGTGTGGAGTAGACACCGGATTCCATGGTAAGCTCACATGGTCTATGTCAGTTAAGGCTTATTCCCCATTATGAAAGTATGAACAAGAAGATGAATTATGAACTATAGTTACCTAAGAAGCTTTACTTAGTATAGGTGGGATTAAGGGATCTTATCCATGCATTGCACAAGTACGCTTTAAGGGTATGTATGTGATGTTCCCCTTATCAGATGATGATGTATGAGTTGATTATGTTTATGACTTATGCTTTTCCATAATCTTCAAAATGATGCTTTAACTTAGTAAATTGCATGAATTTAACTAAAATATCCCTTTTAGCATGTTTTCATGATTTTATACATGGCTATCATACTTAGTGCATTTTTGTACTAACCCATATTTTCCAACATTTTCTCGAAGTGTAGGGTTCGGTTCTCGAGGTGGTCCCCATTCTGGCTAGAGGTTGGAATTGATCATTTCTCCTTGCTTGTTGGAAAGTCCTCATGATTCAAGAACGGATATCTTCATTTAGCAATTTCATTCTTTTATTTGAATTTTGGATTATGTTTTATGGGATGTGACCCTTTTTTATTCAAGAATTGTAATAGATGGCTAATGGACACAAGTCTAGACTTCCGCTTTCCTTTATGAAAATTTTGGACTTAAATGCATTTTTACTCTTTATTGTTCTATGCTTATGTTATGATATGCTAAGTGGCTTTCGGGGTTCTATGTGTCTTGTTACTTCTATGGGGTACCCTTGGGTCGTGAAAAACTTGGTAATTAGAGCACAAGGTTTAGAATGATTTTAGGATGATGTCTCATAAGCCATGTCTAGTAGAGTCTTGTGAATGAGTGTGAAGCGCGCTACATTTATGAATGAGATGCTATAAGATGTTTAGGAAATTTCACTTCTTTCATTACGCTTAAAGTCGTACCTTAGAGTCTAACTCTATAAAGTCCCTCTCCTAATCATTCTCTTGTGTCTTTAGGAAATGAATACACAAAGGGCTAATGCATGAAGAATGGAGGGTGACAATGTGAATGAAGGAGCTCCTCATCAAGCTAATCAACCTTCGGTCGATCCCGTGGTTGAGAATGTTACCCATGTAGAGTTTAGGTCTACTATCCAAATGTTGATTCAAGTCTTGATGGATCAAGCCAATAGAGAAAGTGTAGCTCTGGTGAATCCTAATGTGAATTCAGCTGCTTCAAGGGTTAAGGATTTTGCTAGAATAAACCCTCTGAGTTTCATGGCTCCAAAGTGGAAGAGGACCCTCAAGAATTTATGGTAGAGGTTTATAAGATACTTGATATTATAGGGGTGACTTCGGTAGAGAAAGTGGAGTTGGCCCCTTACCAATTGAAAAGTGTGGCACAAGTATGGTATAAATAATGGAAGAGCAATAGGTTGGTAGGAGTGGGTCTCATAGAATAGGAAGTGTTTAAATCAATATTTCTTGATAGATTCTTTCCCCAAGAGTTGAGGGAAGATAAGGTGGAAGAATTCATTAACCTTAGGCAAGGTAGCATGAGCATTGAGGAGTATGCCTTGAAATTCACCCAACTATCCAAGTACGCTCCACCTGTGGTGGTGGATATGAGGGATGAGATGAGTACAGTTTTGGCGGGTGTGTCCAACTTGATTGAAGAAGAATGCCGTATGGAAATGCTCCATCATGACATAGATATCTCAAGGCTTATGGTGTACGCTCAACTAATTGAGGAATCAAGACTCAAGAAAAAGAATAGAGAGGCGAAAAGAGCTAGAACCAGTGATGGGAACTTTTCCAATGCTAGATCTGATGGACAAAGTCGACCAAGGTTTAGACAAAGGTTCTCCAACCAAGGCTCCTCTAGTTCTCCAAGGGTAAATAAGGACATGATTTCCAACCCTTTATGATTTATGTTCCTCATATTGTTGTGCATTTAGTATGAGTTGCCTATTTGACTTCATGAGATGAGTTGATGAACATGCTTTAGTATGCTTTTAAGACCAATTGCATATTGGCTCCATGATATTGTGTTGAGCATGCTTTTAGTTAAGGTAGTTCCTCCTATGAATATGAGAAATGTTGAATTTTCATGCATAATGGTATGTTAGATGTAGTTCCTACTTCCTTGTGTTGGATTGATTATGTTGTAGATAGATTTGAAGTTTCCTCCTTTGAATTGTGCATTATTTTAGTATTTCATGCATGTTGGGCTGCTAGTTTTTAGTCTTTATTTCCGTAAGGTATATAGATCATCATTCGAGGCCGAATGTTCCCAATGGGGAGATAATGTAACACTCCAGAAACTAGTAGGCTAAACTAGATCTTAACATGAGGGTTAGAGTTGTAAACGTACTTCCCCATACCTAAAAATATAGGGTTTCGTGTTAGAACATCAATGTACGACCCCCGAGGACCAACCATGGGTCCTTGAGGAGGACCCTTAAAAGTTGCCTGGCAGTGGCCTACGAATGGGGACTCACGCCCAGAAGGTCCTCCCACGCCTCGTGGGTAGGCATCTGTGAAACAAGGCCTCAGAACCCCAGACCATGTTCACCATCATGGGTTGTGGGTCCAGGCACAGGCCTTGGGTCCAACTACGGTCCGTCTGTGATGGGTCATGGGTGGGCTTGGAAACTGCCTTTCTGCAGTTACACCTAAGGGCACTTTTTGGTTTTCCATTTTTAATTAATACTAAGTAACGCCATTTTACACTAAATTAGACTAACTATATATAGTTTTAAGACCCCTAAATTAAGTCATCTTCCTCATAATCCCAAATCTCAAAAGAAAGACCCAAACCCTCTCCAAAAATTCTCTCTAGAACTCCAAGGAAGCAGGAGAAGAAGGAAGGTGAAACTAAGGTTGAAGGAGCAAGCTTTTCTACTAAATTTCATACGAATTCATAGATAAGGTATGGTAGTCCTTCATCCATGGATAGTATTCATCCATTGAGTCCCTCCAAAACTCAATTTCAAGGATAGAAATTCCCCATAAGCTAGGGTTTTGACTCCAAGTCATAGATTCCTTTCAAAAATGATTCTATTGATTTAATCACTTTATATTATGATTGAATTGATGAATTTTTATGGTTTTATGATAAAATCTTCCAAAAATCTATGAAATCCCCATATTCCCAACGTATGACCATGTGATGTGGGTGAATTGTAGAAAGAAGAGTCTTATGAGATTATGCTTATAATAATTGAACTAATTGAATCATGTTATTATCCACGGCTAATGTAGTAATTCTAGATGTGTTGATTGAATATGATCTATGGTCTTTGAAGGGAAAAGTATGAGAATTATGTATGACTATGAGATTATGTATATGTTTTATGAACACTTTGAAAGTAAAGTGGATATGATTATGATCTAGTTGTTGTGTTGTTGGAAGGTTATCCTCATGTACACATTTATGTCTGAATATGATAAGATGCGAAAGTTTTGCTCACAATATGATGATTCTAAGGTTGAAAGGATATTCTCACCAATTGAATCTATGAGTTATAGTATGAATTATGTTGGAATGAGTGTCAAGACATTCTTCCATGAATATGAACTTAAGTCAAGACTTAATATGTAATATATGGGAATTAATGCTTAGCACTGAGTGGATATGAATATGAGATGGAAGCTTATACGATAGTTGAGTCTGGCTTCCAAATGAAAGCTTTTACACTAGTTGAGTTTGGCTTTCCAAAAGGGTTCCTTTTACCATAGTTGAGTTCAGGTTCCCAAAGTATGTATCTCATGAGATGGAAACCTTCTACCTTAGTTGAGTCCGGGTTTGTTGAAGCAATCTCTTTATCCCTCCCATAAACTATGTGCCCAAAGAGGTAGTTAGCTAGTGGATCCACCTAAGCTAAGAGTATGGTTCTAGCTTCGGATAGTAGGACAACCCCTTTTCGGTGTGGGGTAGATACCGGATTCCATGGTAAGCTCACATGGTCTATGTCGGTTAAGGCTTATTCCCCATTATGATAGTATGAACAAGAATATGAATTATGAACTATAGTTACCTAAGAAGCTTTACTTAGTATGGGTGGGATTATGCGATCGTATCCATGCATTGCACAATTATGCTTAGAGGGTATGTATGAGATGTTACCCTTATGAGATGATGATATATGAGTTGATTATTGATTTAACGTATCAAGGACACTTAATCCAGTTCTAAGTGTCAACGATCATTATTCAGTATATAACCCAACCAACTGAGTTGGGGTCATTCCTACAGAGAGTAGCTTTCTTTGAATTCAAATACGAAAGTATAATGATGGCACTTGCAGCTGAGCAGCACACACTTAAGAGTTTAATAATCAAATCTTCAGGATGTCGTTACCAACACAATTCAAAGTAGTAACAAGAAACAATCAGATAATTAGAACACACTTAGGGGATTGACTAACCCACTATCGAATTCAACTTAATGGGTGTACATCATTACCGATAATGCTAAATCGTTGTGGGTAGAATGGACTATAAGTAAAACAACTTTCTCTCGAACAATAGCTTTATTTCCATTGAATTCTCTCTAACCTCAACACTATCCATAAGCTAACCAGCCCACATTCTTATCAAATCTACTCTTTCGAGCTATATACAAAGGTTGGGTTTTGGGTTTCACTTTCTCAAGCTGAAACCATCAAAACCCACTACTAAGAATGCCAAATTACTATGTTGGTTCCGTACTTCTCTTTCGAGCAAACACAAAACTCTGAAATCTATCACACCAACGATGCAATTATTAAATTAAACCACCATAATAATTTAGACTCGCTTCAGATAGACACCAACAATCACTAATCGATAACACCCATTTTGGTCACATGTCAAACCCCCAAGGTTAGGGTTTTAGCCAATCATGGAGAAAAGATGAAAATCAACACCTGCGACGTTTTCCATAGCTGGGCAAATGAAATTCGAAAGTTTAAATCAACTAAAATCTTCTCTATTACAAAATCTCAATGAAACACCTTGCTAAAATCACTCGAAACCCAAAATGGTAGTGTTTTCGCTCTCAATCTTTTGTTCCTTACATTTTTGAATACCTTCTCTCTCTAGCAAAAATCAATTTATGCAAATCTGATGTGTGGCTGTTTGGGACGAATCAACGAGGTAATTCAGGCTTCGCCGACCGTTTGGCAACTCGATGATTTTCCTTCCTCTCGCCTTTATTTTTCACCTTTTCTTAGTCCAACCACTGTAATTTAGCTGAGCCAGATCGAGATCGCCGAGTGATTCCGCGATGTGCCCTTTTTCCTTTCATCTCTCCCATCAGCACTTATTTGGATCTCCATCAGTACTTTTGGCGGCCTGGTCATCCAACGCCGAAACGATCGGCGACACGCAGAATGGAAATACTGCTCGCCAAAGCTACCCCTAATTCAGCCTCATCTTTCTATAACTTTAGGTAGTAGAGTGGCAACTTGGTGAGTCACCGAGTGGCATCGGCGATCATCAAGCTTGTTTTTCCCTTCTCTTTTTCGCTCGTGTTGTCTCTACTTCCCATTTCTGTCCTAGCTTTGTTCCTCAATCCATGTACCTGAAAATCAAGGGTTTTGCATCAGTTATTTGCACAAAATAAGCATTTGAGGACACTAAATCATTGTAAATAAATCCCTAAATGAGTCCAAACCTCAGACTCATCAACACCCCCAACCTAAACTTTTTTTTGTCCTTAAGTAAAACTCAAGTTCGGCAGTTCAAAAAGGATGTCTCAACCAGTGCTACACAAGACTCAATCATAAATGCACACAAATAGACTCAACTTACTTATGCAAGAATCAATTGTGCACTCAAAAATTGAAGTTGTGACTCACCACTATCAAAGATTCTCAAGGTCACAATACTTGCTTCAAATGCAAGTTCAAGCTCAACAAAGGCACTCAAAGGCCCTCACACAAAGAAAGATCCCATATTCACACACAATGGTTCAATACTTTACAGTTCCGGAATCACATGCAATTCTCACACTCACAAGGATGAACACATGCATGACTCCACCCATAGGTTTGCCCTTATTTTCCAATCAACACTTGCTTCAGCTAACTCAAGATTAAGAAGTTCTTTTCAAGGCTTGTAATGGGGCGGAGTGTAAAGGTATGGTCATTTAGGCTCAGTGGATGCTATCCTCATGAAATGTGGTATGAAGAACACTTTCTTCCCTTTTCTTCAACATTTTCATTCATGCTCAAAAGTCACCCCATTATACACTTTCCATGGAATACCGGACACCCCATTTCTTTTGCACTTTCACAACTTTATTTCAAACTTTTTCATTTTTTTATATGGAGGGGTTCTATCTTTCTCAAAACCATGGGGACTTCTTTGCACTTCTTCATTTACCTTCTCTTTTTACCACACCCCCAACTTAGGCTTTTGGCCTAAGTTGGCTATTCAAGCAAACCACAGTTCATGAGGATTATGGGTGAAGGGATAAAGAAGGGTCACAATTTCATCAAGTTTCTTCCAAGGAAAGGCTAAGGATCAAAGGGTGTTCAAGCAAAGGTCACACACTCACAAGGTAGGCCACA
>JAJONT010028562.1:0-37591 GCA_029582345.1 Solanum oplocense x Solanum tuberosum | reverse complement strand
TCTCTATGATGATGTTCAAACTTGGCGTATAGCATGATTTATAATGAAATGTCCCTTTTAGCATGTTTTAAAGGTTTTTATGCATGACTATCATACTTAGTGCATATTTGTACTAATGCCTACTGATTAACGTATCAAGGCATTTCATCCAATACTAAATGCCAACGATCATTCGTCAGTATAATAACCCAACTACGTGAGTTAGGGTTGATCCCACAGGGAGTAGTACTTTCTTTAAATTCAATAATAAAAGTACAATGACAACCTCTTCAATCAAACAATTCTTGCATAATTAATGTTCAAATCTCAAATTTCAGGTTTTACCTATCAATCCCAAATTTACAGTTGAACACAAACAATCAAATATTAGAGTAAAGCTTGGGGAATTAATCAACCAATTATTGCATTTCAACGAAGTAGACAAATGTTACTTCTCATAATGGGATAGTTTGTTGTGGGTAGGACGAACCATATATAAAGTAACTTTCTCTCGAATAATTATCTTTTCTATGTTGAATTCTCTCAAACTTCAACACCAATCGAAAGAAGCCCAGCTCTTTACCCTCATCAAATCCACTCTTTTGAGCTGAATACAAAGGATGGATCACTTGTTTCACTCTCTGGAGCTGAAACCAAGGAAACCCACTACTAAGGACGCTAAGATTGTCACCTTGGTTCCACACCTCTCTCTTGAGCAAGTGCACAACACTGAAATTGACACACGAAGTCGTGAAATTCAACCTCGAAACACAACAACAACTTAGACCCACTTCAAATTAACACCATTATTTACAACTAACAAACACCCACTAAGTAAATTCAACAATTGGCTTCATGATCAAAACCCCAAGTAAAGGGTTTTAGCCACTCATCTAAAAAATGAGAGAATCAAAATCAATTATCACACCCATAGTTGGGTATAAAATGAGGATTATAAATGAAAATCAATTGATATTCTCCTCTCTTATAAAATCTCTCTCAAAATCTTGCTAAAATCACTCACTAAACCCTTTGGTAGTGTTTTCTCTTTAAGTAATTCCTTCCTTATATTCTGAATGCCTTTCTCTCTCTAGACATAACTTAATTTAAACAAGTCTGAATTGTCACTGCCTATGACAACTCGGTGAAGTAAGTCGGGTGTCACTGATAGATCGGCGAATCACCGATTGTTCTTTATCTCACCTTTAATTCTCACTTTTTCTTGGTCTGGCTACTGTAACTTTAGGCGATCCAGATCGGGATCGCCGAATGACTCCGTGATTCGCCCTTTGTCCTTCCATCTCGCCCATCAACACTTGCTTGAACCTTCTTTAGCACTTTTGACGATCTGATTATCCTTCACCGACTAGATCGGCAATACGCCGAATATAGTTGTTGCTTGCTGAATTCTCCCCAATTTTAGCTTCGACATTCTGTAACTTTAGGCGGTATCTTGGAGGTTAGGCGATTCGCCGTATGATATTGGCGATTTGGCGATTTGCTGAATGACATCATTGATTATCAGGTCTTCATTTCTTCCTTCCTTCAGCTTACCTTATTCTTTTTTGCCCAATAGTGTCCATGCTTTGTCTCTAAATCCAAATACCTGAAACTCAAGGATATACATCAATTATTAAATAAAATATGCATCCGAGGACACTAAATTTATCAAAATAAAGCCTTAGAAGAGTTCAACTTGGGGACTCATCACCTACTTTCCTACATTTTCCCCAAGTGTAGGGTCATGTGCTCAAGGTGATCATCATTGTGGCTAGAGCTTGGATTTTCTTATCTCCTAGCTTGTTGGTGAGTTCTCATGATTCGAGGATGGATGTTTTCACATTGTAGTTTCATTTCTGGTATTTCCTTTTCAGACTATGTTTTATGGGCTAGGCCCTATTTCATTCAAGAATTGTAATAGATTGCTATATTGAGACAAGTCTAGACTTCCGCTTTGTTTTTATGAAAATATTTTTAAGACTTGAAATATGATTTACTCTTTATTGTTCTATTCTTATGTTATGATATGCTAAGTGGCTTACATGGAGCGTTTCGGGGTTCTATGTGCCATGTTACATCTAGGGGGTACCCTTGGGTCATGATAATTGTTTTACTCTTTATGTTCTATTTCTTATATTATGATAGCTAAGTGGCTTGTATCGAGTCCTTCGGGGTTCTTTACGCCAAGTTACATCTAGGGGGTACCCCATGGTCGTGACAAACATGGTAATTTGAGCACAAGGTTTCAAATGGTCCTAGCCACGTCAAGTAAAGTCTTGTTAATGAGTGTGAAGCACGCCACATTTATGAATGAGAGGCTACATGATGATAAAGAAACTCCACCTCTTTCATTACTCAAAAGTCATGCCATAGAGTTTAACTCTATTAAGTCTCTCTCCTAATCCTTATCCTATGTCCTTCACGATATGTCTACTTGAAGGGATTATGCTACAAGGAATGTGAGGGAGAATGTGGAAAAAGAAGCTCCTCCTCAAGTTCCAGTCAATCCTTTGGCTGAAAAAGTTACAAATGCGGAGTTTATATCGGCTTTTCAAGTATCGGCTCGAGCCGTGACGACCCAAGACAATAGAGAGGTGGTAATCCCCATGAACCCAAATGTGGGTACGGCAGCGTCAAGAGTGTGTGACTTTATGAGGATGAACCCTCTGGAATTTTATGGCTCCAAAGTTGAAAAAGATCCTTAAGAGTTTATCGATGAAGCCTATAATGTACTTGCTATTATGTGAGTGACTCTGGTAGAGAAGTCGGAATTGGCTGCTTATCAATTGAAAGGTGTTGCTCAAGTGTGGTACAACTAATGGAAAGAAACAAGATCGGTAGGAGCAGGTCCCATAGAGTGGAAAATGTTAAAATCTGCTTTTCTTGATAGGTTCTTTCCCCTTGAGATGAGGGAAGAAAATATGCTTGACTTCATTAACCTTTGTCAATGAAGTATGAGTGTGAGGGAGTACGCTCTAAAGTTCACTCAATTGTCCAAATATACTCCAACAATGGTTGTCGATTCTAGAGCAAGGATGAGTAAGTTTGTGTCGGGTGTGTCCAAAATGGCAGTTAAAGAGTGCCGTACCACCATTCTCATTGGTGACATGGACATCTCTCGTCTTATGGTTCATTCCTAACAAATTGAAGAGGAGAAACTCAAGTAAAAGTCTAGGGAGGGAAAAAGGGCTAAGACCAGTGACAATAATTTCTCTTATGCTAGATCCAGTGGACATGGTCATCCTAAGTTTCGACAAGGGTTGGCAAGTCAAGGTTCCTCCAATGCTCCTCCTACATTCAACAAACATAGGGTATCTAACCTTAAGCCTCAATGAGGTAATGGTGGTGGATTTTCATTTCCTAGGTCTACTTGTGCTAAGTGTGGGAAGAAGAACAAGGTTAAGTGTCCAGCCGGCACGGATGGTTGCTTCATTTGTGGTAAGAGTGGTCACAAAATGAGGGATTTCCCAATGCTTATGGCTAAGGGAAGAGAGGGAAAGCAAGCTAATCCTAGTGGTTCGGGTTCCTATGCTCCCAAGAAAAACTGATTATATGCACTTCAGACTTGTGGTGAACAATAGGGTTCTCCCGATGCGGTTACCAGTATGTTGAAAGTTTTCCAAATTGATATTTATGCTTTACTTGATCCCAGTGCTACTTTGTCTTTTATGACGCCATATGTGGCTATGAGGTTTGATGTTCTTCCGGATGAGTTATTAGAACCATTTTTCTGTCTTTACTCTTGTTGGTGATTCTATTGTGGCTAAGAGGGTCTATAGAAAGTATCCCATTTCCTTATCCCATAGAGTTAATCTTGTTGTCTTGGTAGAGCTTGATATGTTAGACTTTGATGTTATCCGTAGTATGGATTGGTTGCACTCTTGTTATGCTTCTATTGATTGTAGAACTCGTGTAGTCAAATTTCAGTTCCCAAATAAGCCTATCCTTGAGTGGAAGGGGGGAAATTCTATGCCTAATGGTCAGTTTATCTTATGTCTCAAAGCTAGAAAGATGATTTCTAACGGTTGTATTTATCATCTAGTTAGGGTGAGGGATGTAGATTCCGAAACCCCTACTCTTGAGTCGGTCCCCGTTGTAAATGAGTTTTCGAAAGTGTTTCCTATTGACTTACCCGGTTATCCTCCCGAAAGGGATATAGACTTAGGTATTGACCTTCTCCCAGATACGTAACCTATTTCTATTCTTCCTTATAGAATCGCTCCGGCAGAACTTAAGTAGTTGAGAGAACAATTGAAGGATTTGTTGGATAAGGGTTTTATCCGATCGAGTATCTCTCCATGGGAAGCTCCAATTTTGTTTGTTAGAAAGAAGGATGGTTCTCTTCGTATGTGTATTGACTATCGTCAGTTGAATATGGTGACCATTAAGAATAAGTATCCTTTTTTGAGAATAGATGCTTTGTTTGACCAACTTCAAGGGGTAAGTTACTTCTCTAAGATTGATCTTAGATCGGGTTTTCACCAATTGAGGGTGAGAGAAGAAGATATTCCGAAGATGGCTTTTAGAACTCGATATGGTCATTATGAGTTTTTGGTAATGTCATTGTGGTTGACTTATGCTACGGTGGCGTTTATGGATTTGATGAATATGGTGTTTAGACAATACCTTGATATGTTAGTAATTATGTTTATTGATGATATTTGATCTATTCGAGAAGTGAGAATGAGCATATTGATCATTTGAGGATCGTGTTGCAAATTCTTAAGGACCAATAACTTTTTGCAAAGTTTAGCAAATGTGAATTTTGGTTAAGGTCCGTAGCTTTTCTTGGTCATATTGTTTCAAGTAAGGGTATTGAGGTAGATCCTAGAAAGATGGATGCGGTCAAGAGTTGGCCTAGACGTCTATCTCCTTCAGATATTAGAAACTTCTTGGGTTTGGCCGGTTACTATAGAAGGTTTGTTGAGGGGTCTTCCTCAATTGCTTCTCCTTTGACATCTTTGACTCAAAATAAAGCTAAGTTCATATGGTCGGAATCTTGTGAGAAGAGTTTCCAAGAGTTGAAAGATAGACTTACCTCCGCTCCGGTGTTGACCTTATCGGAAGGTACGGATGGCTTTGTGGTGTATTGTGATGCCTCTAGAATTATGTTGGAATGTGTGCCTATGCAAAATGTTAAAGTTATTACCTATGCTTCAAGGCAACTTAAGGTCCATGAGAAGAATTATCCTACCCATGACCTTGAATTAGTGGCTGTTGTTTTTACCTTAAAGATTTGGAGGCATTACTTGTATGGGGTTCATGTTTATGTTTTCACCGATCATAAGAGTTTGCAATATGTGTTTATCCAAAAAGACTTGAATCTTTGCCAAAAAGGTGGATATAATTATTGAAGGATTATGACATGAGTGTTCTGTATCACCCCGGTAAAGCAAATGTGGTGGCGGATGCTCTTAGTCGACTATCGATGGGTAGTATTGCTCATGTCGAGGATGAAAAGAAAAAGTTAGTTCGATATGTTCACATGTTGGCTCGATTAGGTGTTCAACTAGTGGACTCCACATAGGGTGGTGTTATGGTTCATAATGGGTTTGAATCATATTTTATGATGGATATAAAGGCTAAGCAAGGTCTTGATCTAATTTTAGTAGAATTTAAAGAGGCAATGTTGAAAAAGGATATTGAGGCTTTCTCCCAATGGGGAGATGGGGTAATTAGATATCAAGGTCGGTTATGTGTTCCCAATGTTGATGGCTTGAGGGAACATATCTTGTCGCAATCCCATAGTTCTCAGATTCTATTCACCAGGGAGACACCAAGATGTACCGTGATTTGCGGGAGATCTATTGGTGGAATAGGATGATGAAGGATATTGCGGGATTTGTGGCTAGGTGTCCTAATTGTCAACAAGTGAAGGTTGAGAAGCAGAAACTGAGAGGTTTATCCCAAGATATTGGTATTCCTACTTGGAAGTGGGAAGATGTGAATATGGACTTCATAGTAGGGTTGACACGTACTCGGCGACAACATGACTCGATTTGGATTATAGTAGATCAGATGACAAAATAAGCTTATTTTATTCCCGTTAAGTTTTCTTACTCGTCGGAAGGTGATGCTAAGTTGTATTTGAGAGAGTTGGTAAGGTTGGACGGAGTGCCCTTGTCCATTATTTCCTATCGTGGTACCCAATTCACTTCTCAGTTTATGAAGTCTTTCCAAAAGGGTCTTGGTACTCGTGTTAAGCTTAGTACGACATTTCATCCCCAAACTGATGGGCAAGCGGAGCATACTATTCAGACTTTGGAAGACATGTTGAGAGCTTGTGTGATTAATTTTAAGGGTAATTGGAATGACTATTTGCCATTGATTCAGTTTTCCTATAATCACAGTTATCACTTGAGTATTGATATGGCTCCATTTGAGGCTCTTTATGGTAGGAGGTGTAGGTCTCCTATAGGTTGGTTTGAGGTGGGTGAAGCTTCCCTAATAGGTCCCGAATTGGTACATGAGGCCATAACAAAGATTCAAATTATTAGAGAGAGGTTAAGAGCGGCTCAAATTCGACAAAAGTCATATGTCGATGTTGAAGAAGGGATCTTGATTTTGATGTTCATGACTAGGTTTACTTGAAAATATCACCCATGAAGGGTGTAATGAGGTATGGTAAGAAAGGGAAGCTTAGTCACCATTTTGTAGGCCCAAAATTAGATTTTGAGGCGTGTTGGTAAGGTTACATATGAGCTTGATTTGCCAAATGAGTTGGCATCGGTGCATCTGGTTTTCCATGTCTCCTTGTTGAAAAAATGTGTTGGAGATCCGACATCCATAGTTTCCTTAGAGGGTTTGGAAGTTAAAGAGAATCTTTCTTATGAAGAGGTTTTGATTGAGATTTTAGACCGGCAAGTCAAGAAGTTGAGAAACAAGGGAGTTGCTTCCGTGAAGGTGTTATGGAGGAATCATTTAGTTGAGGGTGCTACTTGGGAGGACGAGGCCTATATGATGTCCCGATATCCTCATCTCTTTCCTTCTACTCCTACTCTAGCTTGAGGTAATGAGTTCCTCTTGGTTTGTTGTATCTTCTTGGAGTCATGTGTGTTTTATGTGTTTCCATGATTTCGTTATTTATGCATGTTCATGAAAAAACGTAAGTTTTGAAAGAAATGGCTTATATGATTTATTTTCCTCATGCTATTTTGCATTGAGTATGAGTTGCCTATAGACTTCATGAGATGATTGTTGAACATGCATTAGATATTATTTTTGAGAATGAATTGCATAAAGGCTTCATGAGATTGTGTTGAGCATGCTTTTAGCTTGGAGATGGTAGTACCTCCTTGAACATGAGAAATGTTGAAATTTCATGCATATTGGGTTGTTAGATGTAGTTCCTACATCCAGATGATGCATTGAGTATTTTTAGCTTGGAGTTGATGTTACCTCCTTGATTATGTGCATTTTGATGAGTTGCAAGCATGATGGGCTGCTAGTCTTGTGTTTTTTCCGTTTAAAGATATGCCTAGAATCTCATTCGAGGACGAATGATTCCAAGGGGGTGAAATTATAACACACCGATTCAAAAAGGACAAAATTTCAGCTTTTTAGATGTTGCAGGTGTCAGCCACAGAGGCCAACCATGGCCAGTGGGTTGGCCTCCGTTCCAAGTGATTTGAGGCCAAGGACCATGGTTAGACCTATGGACCGTAAGTTAGACCACGGTCTGTGGTTCACTGTGAAAATAGTGGTTTCTGACCACCATCGACGGTCGTGCAGGACGGACCATAGTCCATCCACGGTCCGTCGATGGGTGTCCGTAAGTCAGGGTACCTTTTCCAAAATCTTTGAACCTATCGATGGTCCACCAGGAGGAACCATAGGTCAGACCACGGTCCGTCGACTGAGGTCCATTGGTCGGGGGCTGATAGTTATTTTCAGGGTTAGTTGGGTCTTTTCCTAATTAATTAATTCCTATACTATGTCATTTTGCCTAAGTATAGGACGCCTATATAAGCCTTTTTACCCCAAAATTAAACCCATTTACTTCATTCTTCCAAATTCCCAAAAGAAGATCAATTCTCCTCCCAAATATTCTTTCTCTAGAAACTTGAAGAATAAGAAAAAGCATTCAACTAGGGTTTCATGGCAAGGTTTCAATTCCTCCATTGAAGGCTAGCATTTGGACTTGAGGTATGGTAGTTTTCATCCATGAATCTCTTTCATTCATGGAGTCCCCAAATTCCTCTATTTCAAAAGGTGGAATTCCCTAATTTGCTAGGGTTTTCTTCAATTACTATGGTTTCTCTTGATTATTGATCTTAATGATTGAGTTATTTTTAAATATGCATAAAATGATGATTTATAATGCTTTTATGATGTTTTCCCATATGAACCCATGAAACCCTCATGTTTTCCAAGTTGTGATCGTATGATGTGGGTTGTTGATTATGAAAGAGGACTTTTTATGAATTAATGCATGAAGTGATAGAATCACATGAATATATGATATAATCCCTATATAATCCTTGTTATCTAGACTTGGTGATTGAAAGTAAGCTTTTAACCTTGAATGGGCAAAATGAGTTTATGCATGATCTTAAGAAACCTATGTAAACGTTTAAGCGTGCTTTGAGAGTTAAGTGCCAATGATGATGTTTGATATTGTTTTGTGAAAGGCTATTCTCGTAAACACATACTAGCATGATGTGAAAGGTTTTCTTACATAATAAGGATTCTTAGGTTGAAAGGCTATTCTCACCTAATTGAATTAAAGAGTAAGAGCTATCCTAAAAAAAACTAGCTTAGATTGGTTGTCCAAGGACACCTTTCCATGGATAATGAGAATAAGTAAGAAATAAATATTCCGTGGGAATTATGCTTACAACCGAGTGGATATTGATGTGAGATGGAAGCTCTCCCGTTAGTAGAGGTCGGATTTCTAGAAGCAATCTCTTGAGATGGAAGCTCCCTCGTTAGTAGAGGCCGGATTTCTAGTAACAATCTCCTTATCCCTTAAACTACTTGCCCCCGTAGGATGATTAACTAGTGGATCAACTTAAGCTTGAAGTTCATGGTTCTACCTTAGGCAAGTAGAACAACCCTTTTTTGTGTGGGAGACATCGGGGGATCATTTTATAGCTCACATGGTCTCCATATCGGTTAAGGCTACTTTTCCCACAACAAGACTAAAAGTGAACTAAGGTTACTTAGGGTGTATCTCATATCTGTTTAAAGATTTAAAGATGAATTAGCTTGCATTGAACATGATGTTATGACTTATGCTTTTTAACCTTCTTATATCATGTTTTACTTGGTCAATTGTATGTAATTAAATGTCCCTTTTACAATGTTTTAAATGTTTTTATGCATAGCTATCATACTTGGTACATTTTTTTGTACTAACGCATAGTTTTGCCTATATATTCCCCAAATGTAGGGTCCGACAGACAGGTTTCCTAGTCTCGTGACTAGTGTTATTTCTTGTGATTTCTCGAGCTTGGTGAGTCCTCATGCTTCCTGGACGGAGTTTTATTGATTCACTTTCATTCCAGGTATTTTCCCTTTTGGAAATGATTTATGGGCTAGGCCCAATTTCATTCTAATGTATTAGATGGCTATGATGAAACATGAGTTTTAGACTTCCGCTTTTCTTTTATAAAGTATTTTGGACTTGGACTATTGTTTTACTCTTTATGTTCTATTTCTTATGTCATGAGAGCTAAGTGGCTTGTAGGGAGTTCTTCGGGGTTCTATACTCCATGTTATATCTAGGGGGTAACTCTGGGTCGTGCATTTATAAATGTCTTAAGATGTCTCATAAGTCACGTAAAGTAGAGTCTTGTTCATGAGTGTGAAGCGCGCTGCATTTATTAATGAGAAGCTGTAAGATGTTTAGTAAACTCCTTTTTTTTCATCACTCTAAAATCTTGTGATAGAGTGTAACTCTATATGTCTCTCTCCTTATCCTTATCTGATGCTTTTTAGGCTATGACCCCTCAAAGAGCATATGTTAGAAGGAATGCAGGTGAGAATGTGGAACGATAAGATTCTCAAACTTCACAAATTCCAGCTGATCCTTTGGCCAAAGAAGTGACTAATGTGGAGTTTAGGTTGCTTTTCAAGTATTGGCTCAAGCCATCACTGCCCAAGCTCAAATGGAGGTTATGTTCCCAGTGAACCCAAATGTGGGTACGGTGGCAACTAAAGTGAGGGAATTCACTAGGATGAATCCTTCGGAGTTTCATTGTTCCAAGGTTAAGGAAGATTCTCAAGAGTTTATTAATGACATATACAAGGTGTTGATGATCTTCGGAGTGACGCCGGTGGAAAAGGTGGAATTAGCCGCTTATCATCTTAAGGGTGTTGCTAAAGTGTGGTTCAACCAATAGAAGGAGGAGAGGGTGGTCGATGCGGGTCTTCATGATAGTGAATAGTTTCGGGGTGAAGGAGTATTCTATGAAATTTACCCAATTGTCTAAATTGCTCCTAATATGGTTGCCGATCCTAGGGCAAGGATGAGTAAGTTCATTTCAGGAGTGTCCGAGATGATGGTTAAAGAATGTCGTACCACCATGCACATTAATGATATGGACATTTCTCATCTAATGGTTCATGCTCAACAAATAGAAGAGGAAAAACCTAAGGTAGGATCTAAGGAGGGAAACAAGGCAAGGATCGATGATGGTAACTTTTCACGATTGAGGTCCGATGGACATGGTCGTTCTATGTTTTGACAAAGGATTTTTGGTCAAGGATCCTCCAATGCTTCCGACCATAAATTTAAGAAATATAGGGTGTCTAACCCTAAGCCTCAAGGAGGAAATAGTGGAGGATATTCATTGTCTACTTGTGCTAGATGTGTAATAAAGCATGAGGGTAAATGCCTAGCCGGTTCCAATGTAAGTTTTGGTTGTGGCAAGACAGATCATAAGATAAGGGATTATCTCTCAGTTGCTAAAAATGAAGGAGATAATCATCGACAACTCAACCTTACCCTTCTTCAAGTTCTAGTGGGAGTCATAAGCAAAACATATTTTATGCACTTCAAACTTGTCATGAGCGAGAGGTTTCTCTTGATGTGGTTACCGGTATGTTAAAAGTCTTTCATTTTGATGTTTATGCTTTGCTTGATCTCGATGCTACCTTATTTTTGTGATGCCAGATATGTCTATAAGGTTTGATGTTCTTTTGGATATGTTGATAGACCTTTTTTCTGTCTCTACTCCTATTGGTGAATCCATTGTGGCTAACATAGTCTATAGAAGTTATCATGTCTCCTTATTCCATAGAGTCACTTATGCTGATCTTGTAGAGCTTGATACGCTAGATTTTGATGTTATTCTTTGTCACGACCAGAGCCTACAACCTGGATATGGAAGACACTTGAGATCCATTATTAGTCCCCAAGAAAACCCTCATCGTGGTTGAATACAAGAGGAAAAATAACTGAAGAAAGATATAGGCTTAAAATAGAATTTGTTCTCAAAATATAACTCAACTTGAATATGTGCAAGTATTCATTCAATCGTTATAATAGTTTCCCAAAACCTCTTTAAAGGAAAAGTTAATACAGAAAGACTTCTCAACTCTATATATCTATGAAGCCTCTATAGTTCAATAAGGATGTTGGGACAAGACCCACATCACCCTAAATATGCTAAACTGAAATGGAAAAAATGGAAATCCTTCGGAATGCAAGGAGGCTCACCAAAGCTAACTGGCATGTCAAATGATCTCAACGAAGCGCTTGTTGATGATCATGAACATCTGTATCTGCATCATTAGAAGATGCAAGTCAAATTACATTAGTACATTGAATGTACGAGCATGCAAGGAGAACTGAAAGCATAGATAACGGGACTAACAAGACTAGGAAAATACTCATCTCAACTCAGCTCAATAACAAAGAAATAACAAAAGATAAAAATGTTTAAAGCTTTAAAATAAACAGATACTAACTCAATGATGTATATAAACTACAATAAAAATAATTTTTACTCTTATTTGGGAGATTCTCTAACCGACAACCATCACTATGAGCTATGTGATGATACATCATCTCGCCCACGCTACCAGAGTTGTCCTATACCTTGCCGAAATATAGAACACATCAACTTGGTGGATCTACTAGCTCTGCCCGGAGGCACTAAGGATTCATCTAAAAAGTATGATCCTTTACCCATGTTGGCATGCATGGTTTATGAGGATTTTGAATTGTCTGAATTCATCCCCAAAGTGGTGCACAATACTACTCCCAATAATATATACTCATGGTCAAATGTGTAAAGCATACTCTTTCTCTGGTTTGAAATAAATGCTTAACCCCTCCTCTTAAAAGAGGTAACTGCTCTGAAACATCTTTGAACTCATAAAATCTTATTAGAAATCAAAGTTCCTATGTTCTCAGAATGATACTCTTTCTTTTTATAAAAATGAAACACTTGGGAATACTTAGTTCCCTTAAACTTTACTAAAATTATCTCTTTAAACTTTCCTCAAAACTCAGTTTAAAACACAAATTTTGGCTTTAAAATATTCTCAAGAATTATAACTTGAAAAGGGCTTCATGCTGAAATATAAACATGAACGAATCAACTCAAGGATCTCAATAACGATATAGAAACTCAATACTCAAAACTCAACGAGACTACTCATCCCAAGAATACTCAATTCATAGGGTTCATACAGAAATATATTCATGGACAAATCAACTCAAGAACCTCAATGCATAAAATATAGCAATTCAAAATTAGGAATAGAGTTTAAAAAAGGATCAGGAACTCAAGAACTCAAAATCAACTCAATAAAAGATCTTGAACTTCTTTCTTAAACTCACTTTAGTTTAGAATGTAAATTATGACTTTGATTAGGACATGTCGGATCTCCCAAGAATTAATGGAGACTTTAGGAGCTAATACATAGAGGATAATGTAGTTACGATTCAATGGAACACGTTTCGAAAGAAGCACAGAAAGAAAAATAAGCAAGCGACCCTGATGTATTGAGTGACGCATCACCCCAGGGCTTGAAGTTTAGCAGTAAGGCCTTGCTGCATTACTGGCAGTTTTTGTCAGGGTCTTGTAACACCTCAGATTTAAGGAAGGGAAAAATATTCATTTCCTTAGCCGATTCAGCGAAGTAGGTCAAAGAACGCTAAATGACTTGGCGATCCATCAAGTGGAACCCCCTCGCCTTTTGGTTTGATTTTAGCATCCAGTGTTCTGGAACTTTAGGCAAGCTAAATCGAACTCACGTTCCATTCTTCATGTCACCAAAGTGGACTCCCTATCACCTAGTTGACTTAGCCCCCAAGCCAACCTACTGTAATTTTCGGCGTGCTAAAGGCTCACTTGGCGAGTTGGCGAGAGGCCTTTATGGAGCTCCAGCATGCATTGCTTTTCAGTTCGAAGTCAGGGTCCTAAAAGTCTTATCAGATTATTTTAATTCGATACAATGTCATTTTAACCATGCCTAGGACCCCTATATAAGTGATTTTAACCCCAAATCCAACCCATTCAAGTCATTTCTTTTCTAAAAACTCAAAAGAAGACCAACGTTCTTCCTCTCCAAAATATTTCTCTCTTTAGAACTTGAAAAAGAAGAAGGGTTGAAGCTAGGGTTCAAGGTCAAGTCTCTATTCTCCAATCATTTGTGGGCTTTGATAGCAAGGTATATTATAGTTTTCATTCATGGATCCCTTCCATCTATTGAGTTCCCAAATTCTCCAATTTTGTAAAGTTATAATCCCCCTTTAAGTGAGGGTTTTCTTCAATTTCCATGGGTTCTCTTCAATTTGATTAATTGTTTTATGACTTTTTATGCATGAATTGAAGTAATTGCATGTTTTTTAAGTTGATTTCCCATGAACCCATGCATAACCCATGTTTTTAAAGCTATGTTAATATAATGTGGGTCTTGAACTATGAAAGATGAATTTATGAGAATATGCATGTCTTCTCTTTATGAAATAGATTAAATGAATTTTGAAGATGCTTTGACTTTGAAGACATGATGAATCTTATGAATTATTGAAAATAATACATGTTCATGAAAGTATGCTTATGACTCAAGAAACCTTATTGATGAGATTGTCTATATGTTCTATGAAACTTGGCCCCATGACATGAATGAATGTTGCCCTTAAAAAGCTATTATGGAAGGATCATGGACAGTGAAAAGTTTTCTCACACATGGTCTAAGGAGCTATCATATGATAAGGCATGTGGTTACTACCCATGTCTCTTAATGATAAGATAAGTCGAGACTTAATAAGTACTCAGTAAGATTTATGCTTATCTCTGAGACGATATTGAGATGAAAGCTCTTTCAGTGTTGAGGTGGGGTTTCTCGAAGCAATCTCCTTATCCCTTACCTATGTTCCCCCATAGGATGATTGTCTAGATAGGCATTAGCTAGTGGATCCACTTTAGCTCAGATTCATAGTTCTACCTTGGCAAGTAGGACAACCCTTTTCGGTGTGTGAGACACCGGGGGATCATGTTATAGCTCACATGGTATTTATGTTGGTTAAGGATAATTCCTACAATAATAATGAATTAAGGTTACTTCACGAAGTATCTCACATGTGTTCAAAGATAGTTTTACTTGCATTGATCATGATTTCGTTTTATGATGTTTAACCCTCTTATCTTATGTTTGACTTGGTCTTTGCATATCATGAAGATATCCTTTTTAGCATGATTTCATACTTTTATGCATGACTATCATAGTTAGTACATTTTTTTACTAACGCATACTCTTACCTACATTTCCCCAAATGTAGGATCTCTTAGTAGTTGAAGATTAAAGAGTGGTGAGGCCTCATGTTCCGAGGACCAAGCCTTTACTTTATTTATGGATTTACATTTTAGTTTTGAACTTGATGTACGAGTTAAGTCCCGATTTTATTCGTATGTATTAGATGGCTAATGAGACAAGTGTTTTAGACTTCCGTTTTACTTTATAAAACTTTTGGACTTGAAATGTTGTCTTTATCTCTTTGGATTCTATTTCTTATGTTATGAATGCTAAGTGGCTTGTGTGGGGTCTCTCGGGGTCCTCTACGCCATGTTACATGTAGGGTGTACCATTGGGTCGTGACAAATATGGTATTAGAGCACAAGATTTAGAAAGGTCCTAGGATGTCTTATAAACCACATCGAGTAGAGTCTTGTTCATGAGTGTGAAGCGGGACACATTTATGAATTAGAGGCTATAAGAGTGTATTGCTCAAGTTTGGTTCATAGGAGTGACACAGGTGGAAAAGGTGGAATTGGCCGCTTATCAACTTAAAGGTGTTGCTCAAGTTTGGTTCAACCAACGGAAATAAGAGAGGGTGGTAGATGAGGGTCCTATTGATTGGGAGAAATTTAAGGTTGCTTTTCTTGATAGGTTATTTCCACTTTAGAGGAAGGAGGCAAAAGTACTTGAGTTCATTAACCTTCGCCAAGGAGATATGAGTGTGAATGAATATGCTTGTAAATTCACACAATTGTCTAAATATGCACCAACTATGGTTGCCGATCCAAGGGAAAGGATGAGTAAGTTTTTGTGTCGGGTGCTTCCGACTTAGTGGTAAAAGAATGCCTAACTGACATGCTTGTTAGGGAGATGGATGTATCTCGTTTAATGGGTCATTCACAACAAATATAAGAGGAAAATATTAAGGAGAAAACTAGGGATTCAAAAAGGGAAAGATGGGATGATGGTGAGTTGTCACATTCAAGGTCCTATGGAGGTAATAACTCTCAAGGTAAGGGTGGTAGTGAGAAAATATTGACCAAGCCTTTACTTCATTTATGTCTTTACATTTCAGTTTTGAACTTGATGTACGGGTTACATCTCTATTTCATTCTTATGCACTAGATGGCTAATGAGACAAGTGTTTTAGACTTCTGCTTTACTTTTATAACATTTTGGACTTGAAATGTTGTCTTTATCTCCTTGGATTCTATTTCTTATATTATGAATGCTATGCGACTTGTATGGGGCCTCTCGGGGTCCTATACACCATGTTACATATAGGGTGTAACCTTGGGTTGTGACAGGACTGAACTACTGAAGTACAATCTTAGCGCTTTGGGTGGCACGCCGTCCTAGCCCCCTATCCAGAAAATAAACGAATTTTTCTTCTCGATCAGGGTCCTAACTCATTTAGGATTGAATGATTTCTCCTAAGCTCTTCTTGATTGTCAAACCCCACAAATATTCATAAACTTATACAAACCTCCTCGAAACATGACTCTTACGAACGATACACAATACAAAAGATTTCACGACCTCTATTATTCAAGAATTGAACAAAAATCAAGAAAATACTCAAGAAGTCTTTTATTCAATAATTTCAGGGATAAACTAAGTTTTATGGAGTGAGGACGAACAAATCCATCACTGTGAGAAGCCTTACATACTTGGACAGAACAATGTTCTTGGCGAGAAATGATGAGATCTTGACGAACGCTCAAAACCTAGCTCTTTCTCCTCTTTAACTCTTCTCTTATTTTTCTAAGGGCTTAGGAACGTGAAAGAGTGATTTAGAATCTGATTAGACCCCTAATTGGGTTAGGAAGAACGAGCTAAGCATAGTGGGAAAAGCAGAAGACGAAAATGCCCTTTTCTAAAATGGATGAAATGCCTTAAACAGAGAGTCTTCACTCAAACGGGCATCACTTTTTAATTTGAAATCATAGTTTAGCAAACTTTGCGGCATTGTAATTAGGACTCAAAGACCTTTGATTTGATAGATCATGGTCCACCTAATTATTTATCTGATAAAAGATATGGTCGATTGAAGTTGACCCAAAACTAAAAATTGATGGGTGACTTTTACGAACCTCTATTTAGCTCTTTCGAAGTTCGTGGTTTTACATCTACTGACCTTAACACCTAAGAAAATTTTGAATCACTATGTTCAATCTTGTTCACAATTGAAGAATGGTTCGAGTCTTAACTTAGATATTTTTCGGGATGTTACATTCTATGTATGGATTGACTTAATTAATGTTATGCTTCTGCTGATTGTTGAACCCGAGTAGTCAAGTTTCATTTTCCAAATTAACCCATCCTAGAGTGGAAAGGGGGAAATTTTATGCTTAAGAGTCAGTTTGTTTCTTATCTTAAAGCTATAAAGATAATTTCCAAGGGTTGCATATACAATCTTGTTCAGGTAAGGGGTGTGGATTCCGAAACCGCTACTTTTGAGTCGGTCCCCATTGTTAATGAGTTTTCGAAAGTGTTTCCCAATGATTTACCCGATGTTCCTCCCGAAAGGGGTATAGACTTAGGTATTGACCTTCTCCCAGATACGCAACCGATCTCTATCCCTCCTTATCGTATGGATCTGGCAGAAATTAAGGAGTTAAGGGAGTAATAGAAAGGTTTGTTGGATAAGGGTTTCATCTGATCGAGTATCTCTCCATGGGGTGGTCCAATTTTATTTGTTTCAAATAAATATAGTTCACTTTGTATGTGTAATGACTACTGACAATTGAACAAGGTTACCATTAAGAACAAATATCCTCTTCCAAGGATAGATGATTTATTTGATCAACTGCAAAGAGCAAGTTACTTTTCTAAGACCAACCTTTAGTCGAGTTATCACCAATTGATGGTGAAGGAAGATGAAATTTTGAAGATAATTTTTCAACCCTGGTATGGTCATTATGAGTTTTTTGTAATGTCGTTTGGTTTGACCAATTCTCTGGTGGTATTTATGGATTTACTGAATAGGGTGTTTAGACAATACCTGGATATGTTTGTGATTGTGTTTATCGACAACATCTTGATTTACCTGAGGAGTGAGGATGAGCATACCGATTATTTGAGGATTGTGTTCCAAGTCCTCAAGGACTAACAAATCTTTGCAAAGTCTAGTAAATGTGAGTTTTGGTTAAGATTCGTGGCTTTTCTTGGTCACATTTTTTCCGGTCTGGGTATTGATGTAGACCCTAAGAAAATTGATGCGGTCATGAGTTGGCCTAAACCTCTAACTCCTTCGGATATTCGATGTTTCTTGGGTTTGGCTGGTTACTATAGAAGGTTTGTTGAAGGGTTTTCTTCTATTGCCTATCCACTGACGGCATTGCCCCAAAAGAAGGTTAAGTTCATATGGTATGAATCGTTTGAGAAGAGTTTCCAAGAGTTGAAAGATACACTTACCACCGCTCCGGTGTTGACTTTACCGAAATGATCCGATGGGTTTATGGTTTATTGTGATGCTTCAAGAGTTGGGATCGGGTATTTTCTTATATAAATTAGGAAGGTTATTGCTTATTCTTTGCGAAAACTTAAGATTCATGAGAAGAACTATCCTACCCATAATTTTATTATTTGTGGTTGTTGTTTTTTCATTAAAGATTTGGAGGCATTACTTATATGGCGTTCATGTTGATGTCTTTACCAACCACCAAAGTTTGCAACATGTATTCAAGTAAAAGGATTTAAATGTTCTCCAAAGGAGGTGACTTGAGTTACTAAAGGATTATGGCATGAGTGTCCTCTATCACCCCGACAAGACGAATATGAAGGTAAATGTTCATAGTCGATTATCAATGGGTAGTGTTGCTCATATTGAGGATGGTAAAAATGAGTTGGTTTGAGATGTTCATAGATTGGCCCGATTAGATGTTCGGTTGATTGAATTCACCAAAAGTGGTGTTACGGTACATAATGGTTCAGAATCATCTTTAGTGACAGATGTGAAAGCCAAGAAATGTCTTGATCTGATTTTGGTGGAATTGAAGGAAGTCGTACTTAAAAAGTCTGTTGAGGCTTTCTCCCAAGGGAGAGATGGTGTGCTTCGATATCAAGGTTGTTTGTGTCTTTCCAATGTTGATGATTTGATGGAGCATATTTTATCAAATTCCCATAGTTCTCGATAATACATTCACCCAAGAGCCACCAAGATGTAACGTGACTTGCAGGATGTCTATTGGTGGAAAGGGATGAAGAAGGAAATTGCAAAATTTGTGGCTAAGTGTCCTAATTGTCAACAAGTGAAAGTTGAGCATCAAAGCCGGGAGGTTTATCCCATGATATTTGTATTCCTACTTGGAAGCGGGAATATTTGAATATGTTAAGCTTGGAGTTGACATTTTTCCTTGGTTATGTATTGTTAATGAAGTTGTATTCTTGATAGGCCATTAGATCTATTCCCCTACCCTCCTTATGTTGTCTTGAATCCCATTCGAGGATGAATGTTCCCAAGGAGAGATATTGTGACACTTTAGATTCGAAAAGAAAGGAAAATGTAGTTTTAGGGCTAGTGTATGTATCTACAAGTCCTATCTACGGACTGTAGAAGCTTCTACGGGCTGTAGATGTCAACCGTAGGAACTGGGGAAAATAAATTTTTGAAGTCAAGTCCAGTACCCTTTTTACAGTTCACCAGGACGGTCCATCAACTTATGTACAAGTCGTAGATAGGTCTCGTAGGTTAGCGCAAGGCTACGTTAAATTTGAAAGCTTAAAATTGGTTTCAATGGTTAGCATTTACGGTCCTGCGAAGACCTATGAGTCGATTATGGGTTTCATCAAGTGTTTGACAAATTAAGAGTCTCTGATCACTTTCTACGGTTGACTAGTACTTGCCTTCAATGGTAAAATTGGAGACTTGACTTGAAACACTAGGTTGACTCCTTCTTCTTCAAGATTTCTAGAGAGAGAAATATTTAAAAGAGGAGGACTTGTTCTTCTTATAAGAATTTGAGAGAATTATTTCAATTGGGAGATTTGGGGGTAAAAACACTTATAAAGGACTTTAGATGAAGAGTAAAACGACATAGTATTAGGCAAGAATAATTAGGAAAAGACCCAAAGGCCATTAAGGAAAAGACCCAAAGGCCGTTGGTCAGACAAAGAAGACTTCTTATTCCTCTTGGTCGTGGTTGAAATCAGAGACCACCCAGTCATGGACCCCCATTGACAGACCACACCAACCACCCGTGGGTCCATCAACTGACCGTGGACCATGGTTGTAGGTCCCAACTCTTGACCTCAAAAGTTCTCTAACTCTGGGACTCACCTACGAGACCTATCTATGACTAGTGCATTGAAAAACAAACCGTCCTGGTCAACCGTTGACAACGTACTGAAACTTGATTTTTTTTTTGAGAATTCTAAGTTGACGACCACACCACTACCAATGGACCGTCGTCCAACCTACGGACCGTGGGTGGTATCATTTGTTTTGACACCCGGTCAATGAAAAACTGAAACTTCTTGTCGTTTAGAATTCGCAGTGTTACATTATATCCCCCTTGGGAACATTCGTCCTCGAATAGGATTCAAGATATCATAAGGAAGGTAGGAGCTTAACCTAACAACCCAACATTGATGCAATCACATAATGCACATATCCGAGGAATAAACATCACTTCAAGCTAAAGCATGTTCAAAACATCATATCATGAAGTCTATATGCAACTTATACTCAAATGCACATAAACAAGTAGAAATCAATCAAGTCACTCAATTTCTCAAAATTTAAGTTTTTCATGAACATGCATAAATGAGGAAATCATAGGAATATCTAAGAAACATGACACCAAAGAGTAAACCATGAGGAGTTAAATACCTCATGCTAGAGTAGGGGTAGAAGGGAATAGATGAGGATAACGGGACATCATATCTGCCTCGGCCTCCCATGTAGAACCCTTAAGTAATTGATTCCTCCAAAGAACTTTTACGGAAGAAACTTCTTTATTTCTTAACTTCTTGACTTGCCGGTCTAAAAGCTCAACCAGGACTTCCTCATAATAGAAGTTCTCCTGAACTCCAAAACTTTCTAAGGGAAATATAGATGTCGGATCTCAAACACATTTTTACAACAACGAGACATGGAAAATAGGATGTACCTATGCCAATTCATTAGGCAATTCAAGTTCTTCAGAAACCTTACCAATTCATCTTAAGATCTGATATGGGGCCACATATCGGGGACTAAGCTTCCCTTTCTTCCCAAATCTCATTACACCCTTCATTGGTGAAATTTTCAAGTAGACCCAATCATTTACCTCAAACTCAAGATCTTTCCTTCTAACATCAAGACTTTTGTCATCTTTGAACCGTTTTCAACCTTTTTCTAATAAGCTGAACTTTCTCCATAAACTCATGTACCAACTCTGGACCTATCAAAGCAACTTCACCCACTTCAAAACACCATATAGGAGATCTAAAACTCCTACCATAAAATCCTCCAATGGAGCCATACAAATACTTGAGTGATAACTATTGTTGTATGCAAACTCAATCAAAGTCAACTGATTATCCTAATTACCCTTAAAGTCGATTACGTATGCTCTCAACATGTCTTCGAAAGTTTGGATTGTACACTCCACTTTCCGATCAATTTATGGATCAAAGGCCGTACTAAGCTTAACATGAGTACTAAGACCCTTTTGGAAAGATTTCCAAATATGCGAGGTGAGTTGGGTACCACGATCGGAGATAATTGAAAAGGACACTCCGTCAAACCTTACCATTTCCCTCAAGTACAACTGATCATAATCCTCCACCGAATAAGAAACCTTGACGGGAATGGTATGAGCCGATTTTGTCATTCGATCTAGATTAACCCAAATCGAATCATGTTGCCGTCAGGTGAATGGTAAACAAACAATGATGTCCATATTCAAATCTTCCCACTTCCAAGTAGGAATTCTAATATCTTGAGATAAACCTCCCGACTTTTGGTGCTCAACTTTCACATGTTGACAATTAGGACACTTAGACACAAATTCCACAATATCCTTCTTCATCCCATTCCACCAATAGACCTCCCGCAAATCACGGTACATTTTGGTGGCTCCTGGGTGAAAGGAATATCGAGATTTATGGGCTTCTAATAAGATCTTCTCTCTCAAGTCATCTACATGGGGAATACACAAACGACCTTGAAAACTAAGTTTCTCATCCTGCCCTTGGGAGAAAACCTCTACAGACTTTTTAAGTACCGATTCCTTCAACTTCATCAATATCAGTTCAAGACCTTTTTTGTCTTTCACATCCACCACAAAAGATGATTCTGAACCATTGTGAACCATAACACCACCTTTGGTGGAGTCCACTAACTGAACACCCAATCGGCCCAATCTATGAAAATTTCGAACCAACTCTTTTTTATTATCTTCGATGTAGAAAACACTACCCATCGACAACCGACTAAGAGCATTCGCCACCATATTTGCTTTACCGCGGTGGTAGAGAACACTCATGTCATAATCCTTTAGTAACTCAAGGCACCTTCTTTGGTGAAAATTTTAGATATTTCTACTTAAACATATATTGCAAACTCTTGTGGTTGGTAAAGATATCTACATGAACACCATAGAAATAATGCCTCCAAATCGTAAAAGCAAACACAACCGCCGCTAGTTAAAGATCATGGGTAGGATAATTCTTCTCATGAATCTTAAGTTTTCTTAAAGCATAGGCGATGAATTTCCCATTTTGCATTAGGACACATCGTAACTAAATTCTTGAGGCATCACAATAAACAACAAAACCATCAGTCCCTTCCAGTAAAGTCAACACCAGAGAAGAAGTAAGTCTATCTCTCAATTTTTCAAAAGTTTTCTCACACGCTTCGACCCATATGAACTTATCCTTCTTTTTATTCAATGTTGTCAAATGATAGAAAATTAAAGAAAATCCTTCAACAAACCTTCTATAGTAACCGACTAAACCCAAGAAACTTCTAATATCTGAAGGGCAAAAAGGTCTAGGCCAACTCTTGACCGCATCCGTATTCTTAGGATGTACCTTAATGCCCTTACCGAAAAAAATATGACCAAGAAAAGCCACAGACCTTAGCCAAAACTCGCATTTACTAAACTTTGCAAAGAGTGGTTGGTCCTTGAGGACTTGCAACAGAATCCTCAAATATTAGGTATGCTCGTCTTCACTCCTTGAGTAGATCAATATATCATCAATGAACACAATCACAAACATGTCAGGGTATTGTCTAAACACCGTATTCATCAAATACATAAGAGCGACTAGAGCATTAGTCAAACCAAACGACATCACCAAAAAGTCATAATGACCATACCAAGTTCAAAAAGTCGTCTTCGGAAAGTCATCTTCCTTCACCCTCAATTGGTGATAGCCCGACCAAAGGTCAATCTTAGAGAAGTAATTCACTCCTTGTAGTTTGTCAAACAAATCATCTATCATTGGGAGAGGAGACTTATTCATAATGGTCACCTTGTTCAACCAACGATAGTCAATACACATACGAAGTGAACCATCTTTCTTTCTAACGATAAATAGTGGAGCACTCCATGGAAAGATACTCGATCAGATGAAACCCTTATCTAATAAATCTTTCAGTTGTTCCTTCAATTCCTTAATTTCTACTGGAGCCATTCGGTAAGGAGGAATAGAGATAGGTTGTGTATCTGGGATAAGGTCAATACCAAAGTCTATTTTCCTTTCGGGAGGATTATCGGGTAGATCATCAGGGAAATTTTTTTGGAGGCTAATTAACAACGGGGACTGACTCAAGAGTAGGGGTTTCGGAATCAATATCCCTCACCCTAACTAGATGGTAAATGCAACCCTAGAAAATCATCTTTCTAGCTTTAAGAAAAAGAGACAAACTGACTCTTAGGCACCGAATTTCCCACTTTCCACTCTAGGATGAGTTCATTTGGAAGCTAAAACTTGACTACACGGGTTCTACAATCCATAGAAGAATAACATGAATGCAGACAATCCAAACTAAACATAACATAAGAATCTAGCATATCAAGCTCTGGAAGATCAACATAAGTGACCTTATGAAACAAGGAGACGGGAAATTTTTTATAGACCTTCTTAGCTAAAGTAGAATCACCAACATGAGTAGAGATAGAAAAGGGATCTCACAATACATCTGGAAGAATATCAAACTTCATAGCCACATATGACGTCACAAAAGACAAGGTAGCACCGGGGTCAGGTAAAGCATAAACTTTGAGACAAAAGAATTTCAACATACCGATAACCACATCAGGAGAACCTTCTTGCTCATGACGAGTCTTAAGTGCATAAAAACTATTTTGCTTCTAACTCCCACTATAACCGAATGGAGGATTGTGTAACACCTCAGATTCAAAAAGCGTAAAATTTGAGCTGCTGCAAGATCTGGTGCTAGAACCAACGGACACCGCCGATGGCCCATCGTGTGATACACGAACTGTAGGTAGGCCTGTGGTTTGCCAGTCAAACTTTTCCCAATTGTAAAGTTTTCTATATTTTTCAATGGTTCACCGGGATAGTCCGTCATCCAATGCACGAGTGGTAGATAGGTCTCGTCGGTGAGTACTAGACTTAGTTGAATTCAAGATAAAAATGTTGGGACCTACGGTCGTGGTCCATGGTCCATCATTGGACCCACGAGTCATAGACGGTTGTCGTCGATTGGGGTCCTAAATTTGGTGCCTCTGATCTCAACCACGACTGATCAGGATGGTCCGTGGTTTGACCAACAAACTGTAGGTCTAGCCGTTAGTGAGGTCCGTCAGTTATTTTCTTAGGAGCTTTTAGATCTTTTCCTAATTATTCTAGCCTAATACAATGTTGTTTTACCTTCACCTAAGCCCCTAAATAAGTGTTTTATGCCTAAATTTCCCCAATTGAAATCATTCTCTCAAATTCTTAAAAGAAGAACAAGTCTTCCTCTCAAATATTTCTCTCTCTAGAAGTTGAAGAAGAAAGCAAGGGTTTCAATATCAAGCCTCTTAATTCTCCATTGAAGTCAAGCAATTAGCATTGAGGTATGATTGTTTTCATCCATGGAGCCCTTTCCTTCACGGAGTTCCCAAATTCTCCAATTTATGAAGTTAGAAATCCCTAATTGATTTAGGATTTTTCTTCTATGTCATGGGTTCTCTTAATTATTGATTTAATGGATTATTTTATGATCTTTCAAGCATGAATTTATATAATTCTATGATTTTTATAATGAATCCCCATGAAC
Organism: Solanum oplocense x Solanum tuberosum; assembly: GCA_029582345.1. Taxonomy (NCBI): domain Eukaryota; kingdom Viridiplantae; phylum Streptophyta; class Magnoliopsida; order Solanales; family Solanaceae; genus Solanum; species Solanum oplocense x Solanum tuberosum. The sequence goes on along the minus strand of JAJONT010028562.1, from coordinate 12,699 downwards.
CTATGCATGCCCCCATGTTTTCCAAGTTATGATGGTATGATGTGGGTTTTGAAATATTAAAGGTGAATTTATGAAATCAGGCATGTTCTCATGAAATTAATGTAAATGTTGTAAGGATGCTTTTAGAGTGAAGTATCAATGATGTTGTTATTGTTGTGTTGTTGAAAGGATTTCTCATATATACATGAAAGCATAATTGTGAAAGGTATTCTCACATAATAAGGATTTTTAAGGTTGAAAGGTTTTCTCACCTAAAATGAATCAATGATAAGGAGCTAATCTAATATTGAGGCAAGTGGCAATTACCCATGTCCTCCAAAGACTAGGCAAGCGGTGATTACCCATACCTTAGGATGATAAGATAAATCAAATATCATTATGACATAAAGTACCATAATTCTGGTAATAAAAATCTAGAATTAATGATAAGAGATAAAGGAAATTCAAAATCATTGAATCTTGGGTAAAAACCCTAGCTTTGATTTTAAAAACATATATAGTATGAGTAGGGCATGAGGAAGAACAAAGTTCCTCACTTTAATAATCTTACATACCTTAAACACTCCATGAATCTTGAAGAAGAATCCTAATTTTGAAGAAGAACAATCAAGAAATCCTTTCTTAAGATTCTTGAATTAGTTTCTTGAAAATCCTATGGTTAAAGGTTAAGAATTCTATTAATGATCATGATTATAAGACTGAATTTGATTTTGAACGATTGAAACACTTGGAGGAGGACTTACTTTGATGAAGAATCTTGAAAAGGATTTGGAAGAGCATTGCTTGAATGCGAATCTTGAAAAATATTTGAAAGAATCTTGCTTGGAAGTCTTTGATAACACTCAACTACACCTCATCCAATTATAGGTTTAGGAAATCGTAACCTAGTATAAACCCAATAAAAAGTTGGGGTCGAACCCACATGGAGTGGTACGGTATGGAATTCAATTAAGAAGTGAATGTTGTGCTCTAGTCATTTGTAGAAGTAAACATTATCGAATTAAAGCAACACAAATTAAAAGGGCTTGACAAAAAGTGTTAGATGGGGGATTAGGTTTGTCAATTAACAACTACAACAACTACGAAAACAAGGGAGTAGATAAGTAGAGAAGGATTCTCGGGGATGTGATCGATTAAATGCTAATTTTTCTATATGGGTAATTGTTGTTTCCTAACAATTGCTGAAGATTAGTGGGTAGGTTAGACTATAGATGCAATAGTTTCTCTTGAACAGCTATTACGATTCAAGCAAGTTCTCTCGAACCTCGACAATAATAAAATTATAAACAACCCAATACCTCAATTAATCTACTCTCTCGAGCTAGATTGGTCGAATCGAGTTTAGATTAACTCTCTCGAGTTGAATCAACGATAAACCAATCACTACATTCATCAATAGATAGCCTTAATTCTAGAACCTCTTTCTCAAGCAAGCCCAGAACAATAAGTTTGAATTGCATTTGCAACTACAATTGATAAGTTTATAGACAACTACCAATCAAACCCACTTCAAATCAACATTTAAATCAGTAAACAACAATACCCATAAGCTAATTAGAATATATAATCACATGATCACACCCCCAAGAATGGGGGTTTTAGCCACACATTATAAAAAGTGAGAAACGATTACAATTATGTTATCCATGAAGTGGGTAATGATTCCCAAGTCTCTACAATGCGTCCAATAAAATAGTCTTGGGGATCAAGAACTCAAGGTAAAACTCTCAGAACACTTGTTTAGAATCTTGGAATTTGGGAATTCTTCAACCACCCTTAAAACTCTTTCGAAATTTTACATTTATACTTTTCAGAATTTGCAACTTGTGGGCTGATTGGCGGAGTTAGTCGAGCATCGCCTACCAAGTCGGCGATGCGACAAGTACCATACTTCCTCCCTGCCTTGCCTTGCCTCTTAAACCTCAGAGTTTTGTCACTTTAGGTGATCAGTATCAAGGTCACCGATCCATTCGGCGGCTCGCCGACTGTCCATTTCCATCGCCAAGTTGGCTTGTTCCCTAGGGCTGGCATGCCGGAACTTTTGGTGAGCTAAAGAGCCACTCGATGGTTTGCCGAGTGGTCATGGCGATCACCAGGAATGCTTCCTTTAACTCCATCAGCTTTTCCGCTCCTTTTTGCCCGGTAATGTCCTTGCCTTGCTCCTTTGCCTTCATTGCTGCAAATCAACATTTTAACATCATTTAGAGCATAAATTAGGCATTGAGGACAATAAAACTATGAAAACAAAGTCTTAAATGAGTCAAAACCTCAGACTCATCAACACCCCAAACTTAAACCTTTGCTTGTCCTCAAGTAATTCTAAAGATCAATTAGTTCAATAAGGATGTATACAAACAGTGCTACTCAAGACTCAACATGAATGCACAGAAGAGGTTCAAACTACTCATTCAATGTTCAATTGGGCACTCTAACTTTCAAACTGTGACTAACCATTATCAAATGGACTCAAGCTCACAATGCTTGCTTCAAATGCAAGTTCAAGCTCAACAAGAGTAATTGAATGCCCTCACAACAAGAACGATTCCAGATTCATACAAAGATCAACAAATTTTAAGATTGTCGGAATCACAAATAACTCTCACTCTCTCAAGGATGAACACATGCAAGATCTTTCACACAGGCTTATCCGTATTTACCAATCAACATGATGTTGAACTCATTCAAGATCACAAAGGTCTTTAGAGCTTGTAGTGATGCTGAGGGTAAAGGTATGATCATCTTTGGTTAATTAACTACTACCTTCATGAAGCATGGCCTTTATTTAATTCATTTTTGTCCTTTCTCCCAGTCTTTTCAATGTCCACAAGCCACCTTATGTCTTTTTACACATAATTCATTGGACACCCCATTCTATTTGCTCATTATACACACTTTATTTCCACAATTATTTTAGTTTTTATAACTTTTTCTTGTTTTCTTTCTTTCTCTTTTTTTAAATGGAGGGGTTCCATCTTTTTCAACATGATCTTTCAAGGGCGACTTTCTCAAACTCTTTGATTTCCTCCTTTTTCACCACACCCCGAACTTAGGCTTTTGTCCTAAGTTGGCTATTCACAATGACCAATGCTCCATGAATATTTTAGGTGGGAAAGAAAGGGGTCATTTGTGTTCAAGGTTCATCCAAAAGAAAAGGATAGGCTCAAATGATGTCAAGCTAGATTCACACTCTCACAAGGTGGTCACAAAGAGATATAATGGCATTATCGACTTACTCTCCACAAATTGTGCCTAAGATCATCTCTATCATTTGCTCACACTAGTCAAATGGACCAACGAGGCAAGTTCTAGGTATTATCAAGCATGCATTTCAAAACAACCTCACCACACACGACATTCAACACAATAATCAAACAAGACTACCATTTTCGCTAGCATGCAACGATCATTACAAGAGTTCCACTCAACAACAGGCATAGTCATAATAAGATGCTACGAGTTCACATATGGTTTATGCAACTCAATTCACCTAATCAAATTTAAACACATATTTCGTTTAATCAAGAGCACTATTCAAGTCATCGGTATTGATCACAACAGACACTCAAAATTGCAACAGAACAACCACATTCACACACATCAAGAAGTGACAATTTTAAAAAAGGGGTCAAAACCACATTCACCAAACAATGGACCGACTCAAAGGATCACAATTAATATATATCAACACAAAATAAGATCCAACATTCACAACAACACATAATCATAAAATAACCCAAAAGAGGTAGGTATGGAAATACCTCACCCCACCAAAATAATCTAGAAGTTGTCCTCAAATGTAAAGAAATAGAGAAACAAAACAAGATAAAAATAGAAAGGGAGACAAAAATCCTCCTGCCAGGATAAACCTAGGGTGAACTCTATATATTTATGACTCCATCATCTTGGGTATCAGTGCCCGGTGCAACATTATCCTTGGCTCCACTAGAGCTCACCATCGAAGTATCCCTGAGTGATGCCTCAACAATTGTCTGAACCATGGACCCCTCAAGGTCCTCCAGATCATCATATATGGCTGCATAACGCACACCTAACTCCTTCTCATTGGTCTCCGCCTCAGACTCAATAGCTGCATCATCTCTATTAACATCTCTGATTGTAATAGCCGGAGAAACATCTGAACTGGCCGCGACATCGAGTACCTCTACCGTACCGAATAATATAGATGGGTCTATGTATTTCAGATCATTCACATCTTTCCTCTGCCCAACAATATCAGCCTTCAAGGTCGTCACAACATCAAAAATACCACGACTCTGCTCAAAAGCCTATACCTTCACGGTAAGGGCATGTATTGCAAATATGTGAGAATTTGTCAACTCTATGTGCTCTCTCATCTCAGCCCTAATTGGGTCCAAGGCAGCAACAATCGCACGTTCAATCGACCTAGGCACAACAGCCTCTACCTGGGAGGCATGCACATCAGCAGACTGAGCCAGATGTCCCATATTGTACAACATGGCCTGGGTGATAGGGGGTCTGGAAGCAGAAGCAGCAGCAACAGTAGTAGGAGGGGGAATAATAGTCAAACTAGGAAGGGCAAAAGTAGAGGTACCAGGAGTACATGCAGTCTCACTAGCCAGAAGAGGAAGTATTGCCTCGGTCGGAAACATCTCAACATAAACTACCGAGGATGTATCCGCCAGTGTAGCTCTCCTCCGATCAGCCTCATCCCTCATATACTCGTCCTCTATCCACCAGATATTAGTAGAGGAAGTGGGAGTCACTTCCATATCCGTATTTGCAATCATCGAAACACGAGCCCGCCTGTTCAACTTAGTAATCAACACGGGAAATAGGAGAGAGGTTTGACTCTGCTAGGCCCTCATTGCCATCTCCTACTCAATGAATAGACCCAAATAAAGTCTCTCCCAATCCATGATGCAACCCAAACAACCAGCCTTGGGATACCTGAGAATAGATTCATTCTGGGATGGCATCAAGGGGCTACTGATGACCCGAACCAATACCTAACAGCCACGTTCATGTCCTTCTTCTCAATAGGAACTCCCACCTCAATCCTCCGTGGAGTAGTATCAGATATCAATGGTGCTAACCAACACTTTAAATCATCAAGGGTCTTTCTCTTCATATAATCTATGTACTAGTGCATCACATTTACCGTACATCCCAACACCTCACTGATATCGATACTGCTGCACTTCACCCTATTCCCCCAAACAACCACAGAGTCAACCGGCTTGAAAGCGCTGGCCTTTTTTTTTTATCTTTGGCACCAGCTCCCCATAAGTGGAGTAGAACTCCAGGACCCAAGTAGGAATGTAAGGGCCTCGAGGATTGGTAAAGATCTCAAACTTGTGAAACTTTATGGTGTTCCATATCTCTGGGTACCGCTCTACCACACCTTCACTAGACAAGCACTTTTCTTTAAGGATGGTTCTCAAACCCTCGACCTCTAATCTATTCAGTGATCGGGGTGGAGGAGCTTGAACTAGTGGAGGGACCTTCTATATTATCTGGGCTGGAGGTGGAGGAGGCGTAGGATGCACCAGGATCCAAGCTGGATCATGTATAACTTTGGAGCGTAGCTCCTCTTTCTTGGCATGGAGAAACTGGTCATCCTATAGCTCATATATGGAAGCCGAAGACTCATCTCCTAATTGTCCCTCACTGTCGGAGGGAGTGAGGTACGTAGCATAAATACCTTGACTATCAGAGCTCGCCTCCACAGGTGTTGGCAATACGGGCCTCTTGCCATTGCCCTTTCCCCATTTAGGAGGAAGTTTTGATACGGTGGCTCAGGAGGCTGCAGCCTCCTCTGGTGTTGACTTTACCAGAAGGGACTGATGGTTTTGTGGTTTATTGTGATGCCTCGAGAATTGAGTTAGGATGTGTCCTTATGTAAAATGGAAAGGTTATTGCCTATGCCTAAAGGCAACTTATGTTTCATGAGAAGAATTATCCTACCCATGATCTTGAACTGGCGACAGTTGTGTTTGCTCTTAAGATTTGGAGGCATTAATTGTATGGTATCGATGTCGATGTCTTTACTAATTGCAAGAGTTTTCAATATGTGTTTAATTGGAACGATCTAAATCTTCGCCAAATGAGGTGGTTTGAGTTACTGAAGGATTACGATATGAATTTTCTCTATCACCCCGGTAAGGCAAATGTGGTGGCATATGCTCTTAGTCATTTATCTATAGGTAGTGTTGCTCATATTAATGATGATAAAAAAGAGCTGGTTTGAGATGTGCATATATTGGCCCAGTTGGGATTGCAGTAAGTAAACTCTAGCAAAAGTGGTGTTATGGTTTAGAATCGTCGTTTGTGACAGATGTGAAAGCCAAGCAAGGTCTTGATCCGACTCTAGTAGAATTGAAGGAAGTGGTTCTTAAAAAGTCCATAGAGACTTTTTCCCAAGGGGGAGATGGTGTGCTTCGATATCAAGGTTGGTTGTGTGTTCCCAATGTAGATGATTTGCGAGAGAAGAACTTGTTAGAAGCCCATAGTTCTTGGTTTTCCATTCATCCGGGAGCTTCCAAGATGTACCATGATTAGTCAGTTGGTGGAATGGAATGAAGAAAGATATTGTGGAGATTCGTCAACAAGTGAAAGTTGAGAATCAGAAACCGAGAGGTTTATCAAAAAATATTGGTATTCCTACTTGGAAGTGGGAAGATTTGAATATGGATTTTATTGTTGGTTTACCACGCACCTGGCGGCAACATGACTCGATTTGGGTTATTGTGGATCGAATGATGATATCGGCTCATTTTATTCCCATCAAGATTTCTTATTCGGTGGAGGACTATGCCAAGTTATATTTGAGGGAAATGGTTAGGTTGCATGGAGTGCCCTTGTCCATTATTTCCGATCGTGGTACTTAATTAAGTTCTGAGTTTTGGATATCTTTTTAAAAGGGTCTTGGTACTCGTGTTAAGCTTAGTACAACCTTTCATCCACAAACCGATTGGCAAGCAGAGCGTACTATCCATACATTGGAAGATATGTTGAGGGAATGTGTAATTGACTTCAAGGGTAATTAGGATGATCAGTTACCTTTGACTGAGTTACCATAAAACAATAGCTATCATTCAAGTATTGGCATGGCTCTATTTGAGGCTTTATATGGTAAGAGGTGTAGGTCTCCTATAGGTGTGTTTGAAGTGGGTGAGGTTGCCTTGATAGGTCTCGAATGGTTAGATGAGGCTATGGAGAAAGTTCAGCTTATTAAAGAAAGGTTAAAAACAACCCAAAGTCGACAAAAGTCCTATTCCGATGTTAGAAGGAGAGATGTTGAATTTGATGTGAATGATTGGGTTTAATTGAAAATTTCACCCATGAAGGGTGAAATGAGGTTTGGTAAGAAAGGGAAGCTCAGTACCCATTATGTGGGTCCATATCAAATTTTGTGGCGTGTTGGCAGAGTTTCTTATGAACTTGATTTGCCTAATGATTTGGCATCAATACATCTAGTTTTCTATGTCTCCTTGTTGAAGAAATGTGTTGGTGATCCGACATATATAGTTTCCTTAGAAGGTTTTGGAGTTGAGGAGAATCTTTCTTATGAGGAAGTTCTGGTTGAGATTTTAGACCGGCATGTTAAGAAGTTGCTTCGGTGAAAGTCCTTTGGAGGAATCAACAAGTTGAGTGTGTTACATTGGAGGCCGAGGCCGGTATGATGTCCTGTTCTTGTCATCTCTTTCCTTTCGTCCCTACTCTAGCTTGAGGTATTGAGTTCCTCATGGTTTACTCTTTGGTGTCATGTGTCTTTGATATTCCAATGATTTCCTCATTGATGCATGTTCATGAGAAAATGAGCTTACTTGATTGATTTCTACATGTTTATGTGCATTTGAGTATGAGTAGCATATAAACTTCATGATATGATGCTTTAAACATGCTTTATCTTGGAGTTGATGTTTTCTCCTCGGATATGTGTATTTATGTGATTACATTCATGTTGGGCTGTTTGGGTCGAGAACCTACCTTCTTTATTATGTCTTGAATCTTATTCGAGGGTGAATGATCCCAAGGGGGAGATAATGTAACACCTCAGATTCCAAAAGGGTAAAATTTCAGTTGTTGCACGATTTGGTGTCAGAACCGACGGACGCCACTGATAGCCCGTTATCTGACACATGGACTGTAGGTAGGCCCGTTGTTGGCCATTCAAATTTTTCAATTTGTTTGAAGTTTTCTGTATTTCTCAACTGTTCACCAGGATGGTCCGACATACAATGCACGAGTCGTAGATATGTCTCAATGGTGAGTCCCAGAGTTAGTTGAATTCAGGATCATAATGTTGGGACCTACAAATGTGGTCTATGGTCTGTCATTGGACCCACGGGCCGTAGGTAGTTGTCGTTGATTGGGGTCCTAAATTTGGTGGCTCTGATCTTAACCACGGCTGACAAGGATGGTATGTGGTCTGACCAACGGACCGTAGGTCTAGCCATTAGTGAGGTTCGATAGTTATTTTCTTAGGGGCTTTTGGGTGTTTTTCTAATTATTCTAGCCTAATACTATGTCGTTTTTCCCTTCAACTAAGCCCCTATATAAGTGTTTTACCCCTAAATTTCTTAACTAAAATCACTCTCAAATTTTTAAAAGAAGAACAAGTCTTCCTCTCAAATATTTCTCTCTCTAGAAGTTGAAGAATAGAGCTAGGGTTTCAAGATTAAGCCTCCTAATTCTCCATTGAAGTTAAGCAATTAGCATTGAGGTATGCTATTTTTCATCCATGGAGCCCTTTCCTCCATGGAGTTTCCAAATTCTCCAATTTAAAAGTTAGAAATCCCCAATTGAGTTAGCATTTTTCTTCTATGTTATGGGTTCTCTAAAGTATTAATTTAATGGATTGTTTAATGATCTTTCAAGCATGAATTGATATAATTCTAGGATTTTTATGAAGAATCCCCATGAATCCATGCATGACCCCATGTTTTTCAAGTTATGATAATATGATGTGGGTTTTGAACTATGAAAGGTTAATTTATGAAATCATGCATGTTCTCATGTAATTAATGTAAATGTTGTAAGGATGCTTTGAGAATGAAGTATCATTGATGTTGTTGTTGTGGTTGTATTGTTGAAAGGATTTCTCATATATATATGAAAGCATGAGGTATTTTCAAATAATAAGGGTTCTTAAGAATGAAAGACTTTCTCACCTAAACTTAACCAATGATAAGGAGCTAATCTAATATTAAGGAAAGTGGCGATTACCCATGTCCTCCAAAGACTAGGCAAGCGGCGATTACCCATGCCCTAGGATGATAATACAAGAGGCAATTACCCATGTCTTATCAAAGTTCAGTTAAGATGGTTCTAATAAACATTTCGTGGAAGCTATGCTTAGCACCGAGTGGACAAGTTGTGAATATGAGTAGCTAGTGGATCCACATAAGCTATATGTTTAGGGTCTTACCTTGGCAAGTATGGCAACCCTTTTCGGTGTGGGAGACACAATTTTCCATGTTGCTAGCGCACATGGTCTTACGTGTCAGTTAAGACTACTTCCCCATGTTATGATGATTTATGGTTAGTTAAATAAGTATCTAATAAGGAACATAAGGATGACTTTACTTGTATTGACCTGATTCATGAACTATGTATTTGAACCTTTAATCATGTGTTTCTAAATTGGTCCTTGCATATTATAAAATGTCCCCTTTTAGCATGTTTATACGTGATTTTATGCATGTCTATCATACTTGGTTCATTGTTATACTAACGGATACTCTTTCCTACATTTCCTCAAATGTAGGTTTGACATTTAGGGTTCACAGTTTCGTGGTTAGATGTTATTGGAGAGATTCCGAGTTGTGGTGACTCCTCATGCTTCGAGGACCAGACTTTTATAGCTTTCAGTCATTTCTTATTTTCAGACTTTGTACGTGATGTCAGGGTTACGTCCCGGTCACTCTTGATGTATTAGATGGCATATGAGACTTTTGTAGACTTCCGCTTTACTTTGATAAAACTCTTAGACTTTAAATGGTTCTCTTTACCTCTTTTGATTTTTTTATATCTTGTTATGTATCTTGTTATGTATGCTAACTGGCTTGTGTAGGGCCTCTCTAGGTCTTATACGCCATGTTACACCTAGGGGTTACCTTGGGTTGTGACAAACTGACTGATAAGGTTAAGTCCTTCGACGATCAACTCCATCAAGGGACTCACCACAACACGGAATCTCTCCAACAAACTCTAGCCATGAAATTGTGAACCCTGAACGTCAAACCCTACATTTGGGGAAATGCAAGCAAGAGTATGCGGTAGTACAATAGAATGTATCAAGTATTATAGTCATGCATAAAACATTTAAAACATGCTAAAAAGGGACATTCATGAGTAAGTATTGATCAAGGTAAAATATAAATCTTGAGAGTTAGAAATCATAAGTCATAAATTATGATCAATGCAAGTGAACATCATCTTAAAACATACTTACGATACTTCCTTGAAATAACCTTGGTTTATCATAACTCTGCTTGTTTGTTTGTGGGAAGAAGCCTTAACCGACATATAAGCCCATGTGAGCTACCAATATGGAATCAAGTGTCTACCCCACACCGAAAAGGGGTGTCCTACTTGTCAAGGAAGGACAATGAATCTGAGCTAAAGTGGATCCACTAGTTAATGTCTATATAGACAATTATACTATGGGGGGAAAATATGTAAGGGATAAGGAGGTTACTACTAGAAACCCGACATCTACTATTAGGAATGCTTCCATCTCAATATCCTCTCGGTGCTAAGCATAATTCCCACGGAGTAGTCATTTCATTAACTTGTTCTTATTATCCATGGAAGGGCACGACATCTTACCAATCCAAGCTAAGTAATGCATCATTCATGGAGAAGTACAACTAAGTAACCAATCCAAGCTTGTAATAGTATCATCCATGAAAACGTACAACTTAGTAACCAATCCAAGGTAGGTCTTAATGGAATAGTTCCTAATATCTTTGATTCATAATTTAGTTGACAAAACCTTTCAACACTAAGAATCCTATATGTGAGAATGTCCTTTCACAAATCATGCTTTAATGTGTTTATGAGAAATCCTGTCAACACCACAACAACAATCCTCATCATTGATTCTTTACTCTAAAAGAATCCTCAAAACATTTACATAAATCTCATAAGAACATGCTTAATTTCATAATCTCCTCTTTCATAATTCTAAACCCACATAACATCATCATAATTGGAAAACATAGGATTTACATGGGTTCAAGGAGGATCATCAGAAAAATCATGGTATTTCATCAATTCATGCATAAGAGATCATAATTTAATCATTTAAATCAACATTGAAGAGAACCAATGTCAACTGAAGAAAAACCTAACTCAATTGAGGATTTCTACCTTTAAAAATAGGAGAATTTCGGAACTCCATGAATGGAAGGAATTCATGGATGAAAACCAAAGCAATGGAAGAATGAAGGCTTGATCTTACTATCAAAGCCCAAAAGCAATGGAAGAATCAAGGCTTGATCTTGAACCCTAGCTTGAATATTCTTCTTCAAGATTATAGAGAGAAATATCTTTGGGAGAGAAAGACTCAACTTCTTTTGGTGAATTTGAAGAGAATGAATTAATTTGGGGTTAAAATCACTTATATAAGGGTCTTAGGCATATGCAAAATGACATAGTACTAGGATAAAATAATTAGGAAAAAAACTCAACTTCCCCTAAAATTAACTGTCGACCCCCAACCTACAATCCTGACCGACGGGCTGTGGTTTAACCGACGGTCCATCCTTCACATCCGTTATTTTTTTCAGAAATAAGAATTTTGGGGCCCTGACCTACGAACCCTCAACCATGGACTATGGACCGAATGACGGTCTGTTATCCAGGCTGTGGTTCTGGGCTTCCTGACTATTTTTGGGTGACCATCCATGGACCAGAACTATGGTCCGTGGTCCTATCCACGGGCCGTGGTTGGCCTCCTGTAACACCCGGTAAACACTAGTATACTAAGATAGAGCCTAATGTATAAACTAGTAGCCCAATTGGGTTTAACATAAAGGTTAGAGTCGTTAATATCTCCCGGTATTCAATATAGATGTTTTTGGGTTTAAATGTCAAGGTACAACCCCCCAAGGACCAACCAAAGGTCCTTGAGGAGGACCCTAAAAACAGCCCAAAAATCTGTCCAAAACAGTGGCCTCCCACGAAGGTCATCCACGAGCAGTGGATGGAACCACGCCCGGTAGGAAGGGGTCGTGGGTTAAGGCTTGACCTTCCCTGAAATCTTCAAGCTCCAATCCACCACCACAAAAGATAAGAATGGTCAGTGGACCCACCCACGGTCTGTGGTTGGGGTTTCATGGTTGGGAGTGCTTTGACAATTAAGTTGGGGGTTAAGGGAAGGGCTTAGGGTTAATTAGTTATTTAAGTAGGATCATTTTAATATAAATTAGACTACATATATATACCTAATAGACCTCTAAACTAAGGGAATTAAATCATTCTTCCAAGAGTTAAAAATAAACTCATTCCCTCCCAAATATTTCTCTCTCTAAAACTCCATAGAAGAAGAAGAAGAAGAAGAAGAAGAGGAAGAAGAAGAAGAAGAAGAAGAAGAAGAATAAGAAGAAGATGAAGAAGAAAAAGAAGAAGAGGAGGAGGAGGAGGAGGAGGAAGAGGAGGAAGAGGAGGAGGAGGAGGAAGAGGAGGAAGAGGAGGAAGAGGAGGAAGAGG
>JAJONT010028561.1:0-15677 GCA_029582345.1 Solanum oplocense x Solanum tuberosum | reverse complement strand
TTATAGATGTAGATGGTGAGGTTCTTGCAAGAGGTAAAGGAACTTACAAGTCAAATTACAAGACATTGATGACATATGACAAACTCTATATAAAAGTAGATCAAGGGTTGGCTACTGTTTTTTCTCCTAGTACCATTTCTTAAAAACATTTTTGGCTGTATTTTTCTCTTGAAGGAGATTTTTATTTTTATTTTTTGTTAAACAAAGTCATGTATGTAGTATGATAATAAACAAGGGCAAATAAAAGAAAGAATAAAGAAGTATTAGAACACAATAGGGCCTATTCGGGGGTGATGTTCCCAACATGATTTTCTTCATACTTGGGGCTCAAACCTGAGACCTCTACTTAAGGGAAACAATATTACTAATCATGTTGGTTATTAGAAATGTTTTGATATTTTATACAGTGTAGTTATCTTTTATTTTCAACTATTAATATTAGATTTTTGTTTGTATACGTAACATCGATCTAAATTTCACATCTCATCACCAATATTCATTGATTTATCTAGAGATTTATTACGTGCCACCAACCTCGTCCGAGTATTTATAATTATTGAAGTCTCATAATGAAACACATGACTTTTTGTTTGTGAAATCACCAAGTACGGGTCGGGTCGGGCCCTACACCCTGGCCCTCCATTTTCATACTAACCACACAAATCATTGTTCATTGACACTGATACATTTTTGGCACGAGAAGAAACAAGTGTTTTGGCGTGCCAAAAATTTTGACTTGAAAATCGAGAAATTTCATACTCTCTTTCATTTTAATTTATTTATCTTATTTTTTTAAAATATTTTTTTCTTTAACAAAAACTTTTTAGTTTCTTTTTTTCACGTGACATATTTGAAACCACAAAATTAAAACACATCTAAATACATTCTACATATCTTTAGTTCAAGACCACAAGATTTAAAAATCTCTATTACTTTCTTAAATTTCATGTCAAGTCAAAATTAGACAAACAAATTGAAACTGAGACTGAGAGAATAATGTACTAACTGAATTTTCATTTATCTCAAGTTTAACCCTCTTCAATAATAGAATATATTGCAATTCTATATACACAAACTCTAGCCCTATTTGGACTATTTCCCCCCCAATATATACACACACATTCACAAAAAATAAAATATTTTTTTTCCTTTTCTAACAAATAAAAAAATAAGTATAAATTGCTAAATTAACTTAAACTCCACGATTAATCATCTCCATGTATTGTTGTAATGACTGTTCTCTTTGTAATCTCATTTCTTCGTTGAATTTTTTAATAAATGCTTCAACTCGCCGGTTTAGCTCATCTTGACTCGGTGATGGTTCAAGTGCTTTTTTTATATTTTGAACCGGGGATTCACTTCCCCGGTTGTGGTTCTGATGTTGCCACGTGTCTACCTTGTTCAGGTGCCTCGTGAGAGGCACGTGACGCCCTTCCGTTATTTTCTTCCATGTACTCTCTAATGTCTCTTGCCTTTTTACTCTAGCTACCCTTAGTGATTTCACCCCTGAAAAATTCAATTATTTACGAAATTAGCATTAAACATAAGACCGAATATATCGACAACCTTTTAAACGTATATATTTATTTAAATACTATGATCAATTTCAATTGAATATCTATATGTTACGGATCAAAAACATACTTCGAAACACACATAAAATATGAATTATTCATTTCTTCTATTTAGTTTATGTGTGTTTATATGATAATTCAGATAACAAACTCAAAATATCGAGATATTTTAGGTATGATTTTTAATCCTTTACTTTGAACCTAAACACATTATGATTAACTTATCTACATCATAAACGTAAATTGTACATGAGATCTTACAAGTCACAACTATAATTAAGGGAAGTGATATTAAGTAATTAACTTGTAACATTTGAAAAGATCTTTTCGAAAGTTAATTTAAATATATGTGATAGAAATACTTTATTATGTATTTGGATGCGCAATCGGAACGGAGTAATGTAATAAAAAAAAATTGATAGATTTTTCGTACCTTCAGGACTCGTCCTCATCAGCGGTTTCCGATGACTGAACCTCGAAGAAACTAGCGGTTTCTCAGTCGTTAGCCGTTGAATTAGCTCTGTTTCTACTTCAGGCAACGGCGTAAAAACCGAATTCGAACTCACAAATTCATCATTTTCACCTTCGTCTTCATTCATTACAGTCACCATAGACTTTACTTCAACCACCTCCGGCGGTTCAATTACCGGTTCAGTCTTCTCCTCAAACACTTCCGGTTCATCTACCAGTCCCGGCGCATACTCACACATCTCCGATCTGGAAATCGATACCAAATCTGAGTTCACCGGAGGCGTTCCGGCAGAAATCAACGGCATCACCTCAAACGCCTCCGGTTCATCAACCAGTTCCGGCGCATACTCCGACATTTTAGATCTGGAAATCGTTACCAAATCTGAGTACACCGGCGGAGTTCCGGCAGAAATTAAGGACGGCGATTGCTCGCCGGATTGTTGTTGTTCCTTACGATTTGATCGAGAAGTAGCGGCGATGATGATGATTATACCGTTGAGTAAAATGTAGAGGTACGGAGGTTTTAACCATGAAATCAAACCGGACCAAATCGTAGGAAATTCATATAAAATCAATGGAACAGAGGATTTAATTGCAATGGCTGAAGAAACTGCTCCGATTGAAATTAACAGAAATTTCACCGTTAACATCAAATTGCTCGTTGATGATTCCATTTTCTTCGATTTCGTTTGATAATTCTTAGCAAAATGGTTGTTTATGTGTGTGAGAATTTAGAGTGAAGAAGATTGAAATTGCAGAGTTTGTTGAGAGAAAGGGGAGTTACTACTATAAATAAGTGGTCAGAAGCATGCAACTGTTTATTTTTGGAAATTTAAAATTTTAATTTATTCAAAATATTTGAGAAATATATTAAAAAAATTGATTGAACCTTCAAATTAAATAAAATAATAAATTGAGGACGCGTATTTTATTGGAAATGGTGAGATATGAGCCGTTGGATCAAAGAACGTAAACAAGGGAAGCTTCTTTTCTTGTATTTTACTCATTAGTAATAATTATGGTTATTGATTAACAATAATATTTTACTTTATTCATGCATGGACTAGATTAATTTTTTAATCACAATATAATATTAAAGTCAAACTCATCTTAATTCATTGATTACGTAATATTAGTCATCATTTCATATTGTCTAAACTTCAAATGTCTAGTTTTAACGTGTGACAAGGTGTTGAGTTCCACATATGCTTAGGGGGTGAGATGGTCTCTTTTTATAGTCTCGAATAATCTTTGTCCTGTGAATTAATTTTTGAAATTGAGTTTTCCATATTTATTTTGTTAGCTTTGAGATTAACTTAGGGTTAAAAGTTTATTTCTTTAATATGGTATCATAATAATAGTTTAGTTATTTTGTGTATAATTATTAATTTAGATTGACCAAATCAAATTTTAATTTGAACGTTTAGTATTTGGGAACCCGTGGCTATGGCCGCGCCGATATTATGTGGACCGACTTCTGGTTGGCTGCCTTCGGGCCGACAATTTGACTTTTTGTGCACATTGGTCAAACAAAATACAAACAACTACATATTATATTTGTTCTAACTTTTTTGAAATAATTTGGTTGATTATAAAGTTTTTAAGGGAAAAATGGATTTCAGAGTCATATGATAAACATGGAAATATTAAACATATCTTTATTTCAAATAATTTGTATTTGTATTTGGGTGGGGGGGTTTATAAGATGACATATGATATGTTTAAACATACCTTTATAAGAAGTAGGGTGTCCATACTAGGGAGATCAAACATCTCCTAAAAGTATATTTGGAGGTGGATTTACGATTTTCAATTTAAAAAATTTGAATTTTTTTATATGTAACGTACTAAATTTTGGATAAATAATAATGTAATGTAAATGAATTTCAATTAGGTAAAGTTATTGTGTGTTTTAAAAAATAAAAATAAAAATCTTGCCACCTAATAAAGATAGGAATAATGTTTGCATATACTATACTCCCTTAATATTATTTGTGAGACTATACATATAGATATATTATTATTGTTATAATTATGAAATTAATAAGTTATGTTAAACCCCTCGACAGGCTTATAGAAACTCTCGTGAAATATTCATGGTTCGATCTAGTTTAATTTTTATCATCCTAATAAAATCAAACAAAAGTTGAATTGATGTTTACTTGAGAAAATCAAATTTACTTCGTTTGGAACATTTATCTCTTTTTTATACAATGTTGAAACAAGATAAAATAAATAAACAATCCCTTAAAAAGAATGACACCTATTGTTGTATTAATAACAAATTAGTTAATATTTTTGCATTCTGAATTTGTAATCAACATGGCCTTTTCTTTTTGTAGAATAGGTTCCGTTAAATGTAAAAACAAATTACTTAGTGTCTATGTTTAATACGTATGATATATATTATACTCATTTCGTTTCAAATTATCAGTTATGATTCTCTTTTATACGTTTCTTAAAAAATATTAATTAAGAAGAATTTTTAATTATTTTATTCTTCATTCATATTCGAACAACCACTATTAAGTAGAATAAATGAAGGTGACGATTTTGATCCAACAAGTAGTAAGAATTTAATTAATGGAGTATATTCTATATCCTTTAGTATCCTCTATTGGACTTATTTTTCTCTCTCTTAGTTTTTTAATTTAATTTTCACTCGATATTAGATATATTTTGAAATTTAATCAATTTGAATTTATATTCAAGAATTTCAATTTGAGAGTAAAACAATTCTAATCGAAGGTGACACCACTAAAAATAATGAAAAAATTGATAGACTGGATCAGTCCAAAAATTGAGGGAAAATCGATTTTGTTTGTCGATTTCTTCTTCTTCTTTTTCACGCAAAAATTATATTCTTTTAAAGGAAATTGATGTAGTTTCTTGATTTTTTTCCCACAAAAACCAGCAGGACAAGGTTGGGGTTTTGAAGGGTAAAATTATAGTTGAAGTAAATACAAAACGATAGAAATATTTCAACAAAGAGCATGTATTGTTGAGGGATAGAGTTATCTAAAGTTATAAAAAATAATTGGATTTGATTTCAAGTAGCGATATTTTGTATTTATAATATTTGTAAAAAAAAACAAAACACCAACATACAAGGTTGGCTATCCCTCGATTTAAACCGATCCTGTGATCCACGGTTCATCAATTTGATGTCGAACTTTTTGGTTTTGGCTGTCAATTTTGACCTATTTTAGTATGACTTTATACCAAATTAAAATTCAAAATTTTTAATTAAAAATCGGTTATTGTGATTTTACCCATTCAACACAATCTTTAGTGATTATTTCTCTTTTTAAATTTATTTTAATAACGTATATGATATTCTTCACGAGTCAAATAACTAGTAGATCTAGCAGTGGAATTTTTTTAAAATAAAAAGAAGAAAATGACGTTTTTTTCCTTCCTGTGAGTCAAGTCAAGCAAAGCAAGCAGTCACCTAATGCCCATAATATATATATTTTTTAATTTGATGTTCGTTTTTTTGATATTGATATATTTTTTATTATTAATCTGTACTTTTATTGCGTAAAGGCTATTCAAAAGAAAATATTTCCTAATAGGATTTTTTTATATATAATGTTTGAATTTAAAATTAATCTCTTAGCGAAAACAAAAAATTTATATTCAATCCATCATAACTGTAGCTATTTATGTACGTAGTATTTCATTACCTCGTTGAGTAATTATAGGAAATCATTTGCAAGTTTTGCACCGTCCATTTTATGGCAGCCTGACATCTCATCACATGTATACTTACACTTAACGATAAGTATAATATAGTAATTTTTTTAACACATAATTATTTATAATATAAGATAAATTTTCCTTTTGACTATTTTCCATTTCACTCATGACCTAGCAAATCAACTACACAAATTAAAGTAAGAAAGTATACTAACTAACTAATTATACAGAAATTAAAGTTAGAAGGAATACTAACTAACTAATTATATATATATATATAGTGGCGGATTCAGGGTTTGATGTTGTGGGTGCTCAATAGTAGCGGATCGGAGGCAGATATTTTAGAAAGGGTGTCTAAGTGCTAAAGTGAACTTGCTCTTCTTAAAAAGTGAAAAAAGAGTTGCTTACTAGTGAAATTCTAACACACGAACACTTTAAGTTTGTGTGTCTTTGCTCTTTTAAGGCGCCTGAAACCACTAGACTACATCATATCGGTGTGTCCAGGGTGTCCAGAATATGTTATTTAATTAACCACTTTTTTTTTATCATTTTACTTGTATATACGGTATAATTTTCCGACAAAGGACATAAGGGTAGCTACACCACTGGTGCTGAAGCCAAATTTTTTTATAGTTTAGTTAGTAAATGAAGTACCAAAAAAAGAAGAATTTGAAAAACAATAATAAATATAAGCAAAAAGTCAAAAGAGATGGAGGGTGTAATTAGGATTCGAACCCTCACACCAGAGGGCATTAGTGATCTTTGAATTCAAACTCCAAAACCAAAGCATCCATAAGGCGTTTTGTTCAATGGGTGCTCGCGTGCATTATATATCGACTTTTCAGCATTTTCAAAATACATACACAAAATTTTCGTAGAGGTTAATGGGTGCTCAAGCACCCGATCGAACCTCTATACCTGGGTCCGCCCCCCGATTATCCCAAATTAAAGAAAAAAGGTATACTAACTAACTAATTATATAAAAATTAAAGTAAGAAAGTATATTAACTAAAGTTTTAGCTAATTAATGACACAATTAGTTGGAGCTAAAATTTATAATGACTATATATGTTAGAACAACACTTAAAGTGCGAATGTGTCACTAAATTATAGTATTATTTTCATTTGGCTCAAAAATTTGTTATTCCCTTTTCTTTTTGGCTCAAACTTTTACAATATGGTATAGACAAACAAAGACTGGATTCAAATACAACAAATAACATGATTGTGAACAAACACAAAACAACCAAAGTAGCTGAAATGTGAAACAAAAATATAAATAAAAAGAAAAGGAGATCAAAAATAGTTTTTTCATAATTGAATAGTTGTGAATGGTGTTAAAAGTGCATAAGGGACAAAATTATTTGTGATGAATTGGTATTAACCTAACAACTAAAGTATTATTTGGAATGATAGAGAAAAATAAGCTTTTTAAAACCTAAATATAAACTAATAGTTATTGTCTCAATTTTTTTAATGGTCATTCAACTAATTAATATTGTCGTTATTATTTTAAAAAGTTATTTTTTTATTGGAAAATTGAAATAAAAAATATAACTTTTTAACTATGAATTAATAAGTGATCATCTAATAATAAACTTTTATTCTTAATCAGTAATCTCAAATCGAGTTCTGAAAATGTAGTTCTCTTCAGTAGGAGCACTTTATCTGATCCTCTAATAGAATTTCTATATAAGTTATTGAATCCCTTTTGATATAAAAGAAAATTTTGAGGAATGGTGAGAAATCGGATTAAAATATTGTTATTCTAAAATTATTTTATAGAAATTTCTAACTCCACTACTAAACTGAACACGAATTGAATAGACCGGTGATTTCTTCTTCTTAATCCTTTTCCTCTCGCCTTTTAGGTTAGACACGTTTCTACGTGCTCTTATCAACTAATTAATAATAATGTCTTCTTATATTGATTAACTAGCTACTAGTATTCTTATATATTGTTATTGATTAATTAAATATGTTATCGTAGGAGGATATTCTATAACATATTATTGGTTTCAAGTCCAGAAATTCTTTTTAAATAAAAGAGTTGTCGAGAATCAATTGATAACGATTTCCCTATTTCATAAAAATAAACATAAAGCTATTATCTTACGCGAACTCTATTTATACAATTAACTCCTCTTAACTTGGTACAACAAAATAATAAATTAATTGAGATGTGGAAAGATAAGTGATTAGGTCAAATAAGAATATGTATAAGTTAAATGTTAACTCATTAGTTTAATGTTAAATAATAACTTAATTAATTGATTGGACACCTTAGTCCAAAATTGACCCAAACAAATGTAGGTACTAAGGGCTTGACTTATTGTTAGCTAGTAAGTTAGGCCAACAAATCGATACATGATGATTTTTGATTTTTCATTTAGTATTTGATAATCGTTTTGAGTTTAACTACTTCAGATCTATGAGGGGAAGTTTTGTTTTGAAAGTAAGACGCTTTTTATCAAAGACGATTTACTATTTCATCACAACCTTTGGTCAGGGGAGTAGCTATAGCTACCCTGGCCCTTCGTCGAAAAATTATGTTGTATATATATATGTCAAATTCTACATTTAAAGGATATATATTTAAAGTTGGACACCATTGAAAAAAGTTATATCTTTGGCGCAGTGATAATGAGAGTCCATTTGAATGAAGGAGTTTCGGGTTTGAACCCCAAATAGCACAATAATTTTTTGTTTTATTTGGACAGCCACACACCATTATTCTGGATATCCTTAATAAAATTTCTAGCTCCGCTAATGCCTTGGTGGTCATATACCATGTTGACTTTTGAGATAACTCAAATCTAATATTCTCTCCGTATCAATTTAATTATGTGTCATATACTTCCTTATTCATGTGGTGTCTCGATCATAAGACCACTAAAACAATCTTGGCGCTTGACTTTTTTTGGGGCCCTCACTTTCTCCCAAAAATGTGTGTGTATATATATATATAAAAAAATCTTATGTATTGATAAATTTGAAAATATTTTTTTTGATAAAAAATATAAATTTTTTCTTACCTCATTTAATATAGGGATCAATAATTGAGAAATTGAATAGTGTTAGTTAATCGTAGCATTATTTCTATGTGACTATTTGTATTGTTGCCTCATTTATATTCTGATGATTATCATGAACCAACATTCTAATTATATTTACTTTTCTTATTCTCCTTTCACTATTTTTATTCTCTCATAATTGAATATTTTAAAGCCTCTCAAACAGTCAAACCTTCTATATTATGCAAAAGCTATTGTTGTGTGTTCATAAAAAGATCAAATTTATTTTTTGGTGTCTTCTTCAAATTTCAAGCACTAAAACTAATCAATACTATATTAATATCACTATATCAACCTATCAAATTCAGCGCAACACTATTTTCATATCATTATAAGTTTTTCAAAATTTTGAGTCAGGTTTTATTATTTTAACCTTATATTACTATATATTTTTTATTTGAAAATTTACATTGTTTACATTCTTAGTTCATAATTTCCGTGTATATCCTACCTCTCCAACCTCATGTATAGTATTAAATTGAGTATGTTATAAAGGCCTATTTATAAAGTTTGGCTTTAGGCCCCAAAACTCGTTGAGACGGCCCTGTTTATTCATAAATAATTTAATTTTAATTTTTTTTATCTTACCTTTAATAAGATGACTTACTGCCTCACAAATGTGTATGACTTATTTTAAACCATAAATTTTCAAAAGTTTCTTAAACTTTATATCCAATCAAACATCGTCATATAAATTGAGGCAGATCGAATAATGGATATTTGAGATTTGATTGTTGTCCAATATTTTCTTCCTCTACAAATTTTCAAGATTCATTTAAAATCCATTTAGCTCAAGAAATCCATACATGATTTTTTCGTGAGTTTCTGATCCAGTGTCTGATATTCGTTTTTTGTTGGATTAATTCAAATTCACCCCAATATATTTCACTTTGGGTAAATTGCCTTCCAAATACGACTTTATTAAAGTATCAAAATACATACAATCAAATTGATTTGACATAAATATCAGGTGCGAGTACGTTTTTCTATATCCAATGATGTGGAGAACCACATTTTCAGTTTATCTAATATATATATAAAAATATTGTACATAACATGGACCAACCAATAATTCATTGTACACAAGTATAGTTTTCCCTGTTATGCTCAACACCTATAAGAAAAAAATTGGAGAAGTTTATGTAACAATGTGTATACATTTACAATATTTGCAGATTCTAAATAAATCGAAAAAAAATCGCGATTAATAATCGAGCAAGTACATATAGTTTATCGTCTCGATAACATTTGGTGTGTTAACGATGAAAAATCGTAATTATATCCTGATTGCATTGAAACAACAGGAACTGTTGGAAAACTTGATAAAGGCCTAATAACTCCTGTTGATGTTGTTCCATTCATTGGTACTCCTTGCATTGCAGAAAACATACTGCAAATTTGAAAAAAAAAGAAGTTATTGGCTTATCGTATATCTAGTCAATGTATGAACGATCCATATTCACGAGCAAGAAAAGAGATCGAACTCACACACACATGAGAATTGGGACGCGAGGATTGATCCAAGTTATTAGTCAGAGCGAGTTTATATCTCCTATGTTAAATTGTTTTATCTTCTAATTTGTTGTTACCGCTCTCAGTTTATGACTGGAAGAGCTTGTTGAATCCTGGGATATACATAATCATTTTTTTCACTGTGTCATGAGTGAAATGTCCTTTAGGACAGTGTACTTGACGAGGGACAAGTTATTTTCATGTTTAATGCCTCCTGAAAGATCATCATCTCTCAGCTATTGATTCAACATCATTTTATGTATAGATTAGGCTTTAAACGGTTCCTAAAGGAGAGAACATACACATGGTCTCGACAAGGAGGAGAATGCACGGTATGAACAATTTGCAAACCTTAGATAATGTTTCAAGTACCTGGGATTCATAGCATAAGCTGGTGGTGTAGACGCGTGTATATATTGAGTGCCTCCCATCTGGATGAAACGTCGAGGATAAGTAAGAAACAATGCTTGATGTAGGATTATTAGAAAGACTAGTTCGATTCAATGGACTAACCTGTTTAGCCCCATGGATCTGAGTGCCAATGCTTCCCCAGTTTTGAGAAATATACTGGTTACTGTTTGATGATTGATAGGCGGTTTGTGAACCGCTGAAATGACTCATCGTAGCAGGCATGAGCTGAGGCTGATGTGGAGCTAGCGACGTTTGTTGCTGCTGATGGACAGAAGAAGGACAATCCGTGAGGGACTACAATGAGTAAAATAGATAAAGAAATGAAATTATACAGAGAAAGGAAAAAGGCGTAGAGGATAATAGCACATTTGCACGTTTTAACAGTGACTTGCACCAGATTGAATGTCTACGATGGGCAGGATCGATTCTGTCAAGTATTAGCTTAGTGCTATGCTAATAGTCAGTGGCGGAACCAAGATTTTCAGTAAGAGGATTCAGAATATAAAGAAGCAAACAAACGAACAAGCCAAAAGGGATTTGCCAGTAGTGATTGCTATAACTGATTGTTTTTGCAATTATACCTAGAAATTACAAAGGAAACCCCTCGTCGAAGAGATCCATTACCTCATTAATCACATTGTTCAAGGGGTTTGCTGATACCGGCTGCGTATTCCATTGAAAATCTTTGATCAGTTCCTCAATTCCAGCATCAAATTTGTTCTTGTTTTCTATAGTAGCATTCTGCTGGATTACTGCTTTTGGTTCCGCTGCTGGAAATGTCGAAGACTATGTCAGTGGTGAAAGATTCAAGCATCTTACATCAACTATTCTAGTCAAGTTATTAGATAGATGCAAGTTCTGAAGAGTAAGCAGTTGAGCATAATCAGTGGCGGATCCAGAGAGTAACGGGAACCAGTAGGTAAGATATCTATAAATATTTGACTGTGGACCTAATTAGTGTTTTATATGAATTTGAGATCGCATTAGGAACTTATAAACTTCAAATCCTGGATCCGCCTATCTGCATAATGACTTCCACTTTACTCCACACAAATCATTTAGATAGAGGAACATACGCTGGGGGCTTGCAACGGACTGTGTTTTGGAAACTGATCCATTTGCTTTCGTGGCTTCCTTATAACTTTTAGAAACGCTAGCAGCATAGTTGATGATAGTGGTTGATACAATTGGGGAGAAATTTGCTTCCGGCTTTGCTTTTGCGACTTGAGAGATTGATGGTTCTACATTTTGAACAACGTTTTCTCGGGGATCAGGAGAAACCTGTTAAACATGTCTAAACATCAGAATCCTTATCTATCTTGAAAGTATGAAGAGAAAGTAAAAAACATTAGTTATTCAGACAGCGACGGATTACATTAGCTTTTGGCTTTGGTTCTTCCACGGAGGCTACCGGTTTTGCAGTCTGAATAACTTCTGGTTTGGGATCAGGAGCAGCGTGCTAAGAACATTGAAAACCAACATTTTATCAATTCATGCTAAGATACTCTCTCCGTTTCAACTTGTTTGTCTTACTTTCCTTTTTAGTCCGATTAAAAAAGAATGCCTCTTTCCAGCTTGTTTAAGACCACAATGCTCAGAAGTCTTCTTTATTTTCTTAAATTCCGTTTCAAGTCAAAACAAGACAAACAAATTGAAACAGAAGGAAGGGAAGGGAGTATATAACCATCCAAAATGATTCTAAAAGTTGTATTTACCAGCTGCTTAGGTGATTCGGAAGGTGCATTATGTAATCTGTTCCTCAAAGCAAGCGTTGTTCTATCTGCATCCGGTAATGGAGAAGATTTCCTCTCTGGAGAAAACGACATGCTCCGCTTGATAAACTCTGCATCCCTGTCATTCTTAGGTTTACTTGCCGAATTACGTTCTCCTCTGACCCCAGGAGATGATTTCACACTCCCGTTTCGTAGTATCCATCTTTTCTCCACATATCTAGCACATTTGCGGTATTTAGTAAAGTTGATCATGAAGTGAAATATTTCAGAAGTTCAAGTGAAGAAACTAGTGACTTCACTACAATAATAGTAAGATAATTCGAGGAATGATTAATTCATACTTTGCTCGGATAAAATTTTCAATACCAACTCTGTCGGATTTGGTAGGCAGCTCGGCCTCCCAGTAGCTATTCGATTTCTGATTTCCCATTGCTAAAAGCAAGAAGAAGTCAAGTTATTCAAGGAGAAGAAACAACTGCTGAAAATATAATACGAAGAAGAGGAAAGCACGGTTGGCTCACTTTGAATAAACGCAACTTGATCTGGAAGCCAAGTATCCAATGTAGCAGATCTTACCTGCATACAGATAATGCATAAAGTTCCATCGACAGGTTATGAGAAAACGTCTAAAATTTGAACTCAGACTTCAGTATGCAAATGAACGGACGTGGAAAAAGTAAATATAATTGTTCACAAAGGTTGTGATCAGTCGTAATGGCAAGACGAAAGCATAAAGCTAAAGAAAGCAAAATGAAGCAGAGCTGTGAAATCGGCACCTTTGATATATGTACTCCAAGACTCCTGTGAACACCGGAACAATGCAAGCATATGAAGATTCCTAAGTTCACACTAGCCCATCTTGGACCTCTGCATAAAATAAGTACTCAATAAACGACGTTTGAGTGTGTTCATTTCTAGTCCACGTTACTGATAGTAATGCTCGTAGATGTACCTGGCTTTGCAGTCAGCACATTCTCGATTCTCTGGCAATTTGAGCAGTCCCTCAAGTATCTGCAAGGAAATGAGAAATTTCTAGCTTCTTAAAGGGGAAAACAGAATACTTCTAACTGAATATCTGTTACTTACATGTTCTCTTTGCAATGTAACAACAACTACTACTATGCCTCCGTCCCAAACTAACTGAGCGTGGACATTGATCATGTTACGTACATGTTCTCTTTGCAATGTAACAACAACTACTACTATGCCTCCATCCCAAACTGACTGAGCGTGGACATTGATCATGTTACGTACATGTTCTCTTTGTAATGTAACAACAACTACTACTATGCCTCCGTCCCAAACTAACTGAGTGTGGACATTGATCATGTTTCCATCTACAATACCTATCGGAAATCTACCTTCAAAGTCGTCTATTTTGAAGATAGAGAAATGCTTTAATACAACCACATTGCAAATCACAAGAATATGTATGAGTACTATTCCCTCCGTTACAGTTTTAGTCCTTTTCAAAAAGAATGTCTCTTTCTTTTTTGGCAACTCTGTGATTCTGACTTTCTACATGACATGTTTAAGACCGTAAGATTAAAGAACATTTTGGTACATTCTACATCGTTCAAAGGTCTTCTTTCCTTTGTTAAACTACGTGCAAAGTCCAAACCAGACAAACAAATTGAAACAGAGGGAGTATTAAAAATCCTCTTAGCAACTCAAGCAATATCCAGCCTCAAAATTCTGTCTCAGTGCTGTCTACAAAGAACTACCTTTTCCCAAACCAACATCAGCCCGAAATAACACTTGATAAGCTACATTGCTCTGACTCTCTTAAAATAATGTTGCATACATGTCGAATCCTCCAAAAATGCACTACTTTTGGAGGATCCGACACACGAGGACTAATTAGAGCTAAGCACTAAAAAAAGGACACGAGAAAAATTGAATATGATTAAAATTCCATTTACACCTAACATTGCTATTACTTATTAAACAAGTAAAAAGAAAATCCTTCAATGACCTTCTCAACACATATATACAGCTGTGTACAGCCACAATATAATTATTTGACACAACATTTTTGGTAGATACCACCAAATTCAACAAGAAATATGTATATACACGAAACACAGACTCTTCAAAAATATCTCCAGATACATATCAAATCCGAAATTCGATATAGTTTATTTATATATTTTAATTTATTGGACAGATAATGTGGTCTATCATGCTTAACCAACCTCAGACATGTCAAATAAATAAGACATATATAAATCAATATCCATTGAAATACATATATATATGGCAGTCTGTCAAGGAATAATAAGTCCAAATATTAAAACACCTACCTGTCAAGGAAAGTCAAATAACAACAACAACAACATATATATCAGGGTAATCTGACAAGTCAGGTCTGAGACGGTGGTGCGTATGTAACCTTATCCCTACCTACCTTGTGAAGGTAGAGAGGTTATTTCCGAATTTTCGAAACACTATTAAAAGAAAATTCCCCAAAATACCAGAAAAAACTCATATTTTTTTTCTTTTTCAAGAATGTCATATAAAAGTTGTTTAACTAAAACCCCATCAAAATTTAATCAAGAAAGCAATTTGTTATTAATCCCATAAACCCAAAAAGGTCCTTTTTTTAAAAACTAAATATTCAAAGAATCACAATCAAATTTACTTGAATAAGAAAAAAAACTCAGGTTTCTGAGCAAAAATAATACTCCCTCCCCCTTCATTTCAATTTATGTGGCGAAATTTGACTTGACACAGAAACCCGAGTTTTATTGGTACATAATCCAACAATCAATTAACCCCAGAAAAAGAAAACTCCAACAATAAAATGATTAGTCATGAACATATATGATCTACAATTAAATTTATGGATTAAACAAAAGCAAACTTGAGTTTCTTTCTAACAAATTCTATAGCTAAACAATCAATTCAAATTAGTAACAAATCATCAAAAAGAAAAATCTAAGTAATCTTACAACATATGTACAAAACAACATACTAGTGTTAGCTCGAATAAGGTGTACACAAACCTTATATCCTATTTTGAAAGGTAAAGAAACTATTTCTGATAAATCATCGACCTCTCTTGCAACATATGAACAAAACAAAACCAAAAAAGGCCAAATTATTCAAAGTTACCTTTGTATGTTTAACATTAAGCTCCTTTGAAACTCTTGATTTCTCATTCATGTTGGAATTAAATCCCAAAAAACTATAAAAAAAAAAAA